>JAVIAB010000091.1:896646-966646 GCA_032433765.1 Megaustenia siamemsis | reverse complement strand
GAGGTGTGTCGTAAATTCTAGTCTACAGGTGTGTCGTAAATTCTAGTCTACAGGTGTGTCGTAAATTCTGGTCTAGAGGTGTGTCGTAAATTCTAGTCTAGAGGTGTGTCGTAAATTCTAGTCTACAGGTGTGTCGTAAATTCTAGTCTAGAGGTGTGTCGTAAATTCTAGTCTACATGTGTGCACGTTTTTTTTTAATCTGCTACAGGTGTGCATATAAATTATAGTCTATATGTGTGCACGTAAATTCTAGTCTACATGTGGTCACGTTTTTTATCTTCTACTGGTGTGCATGTACATTCTAGTCTACAGGTGTGTCAGAAAATCTAGTCTATATGTGTGCACGTAAATTCTGGTCTACAGGTGTGTCATAAATTCTAGTCTATAGGTGTGCACGTAAATTCTAGTCTAGAAGTCTGTCGTAAACTCTAGTCTCTAGGTATGAACGTAAATTATAGTCTATAGGTGTGCATATACATTTTATTCTACAGGCGTGCACGTACATTCTAGTCTAAATGTGTGCATACAAATTCTAGTCTACAGGTGTGCATACAAATTCTAGTCTACAGGTATGCATACAAATTCTAGTCTACAGGTGTGCATGCAAATTCTAGTCTACAGGTGTGCATACAAATTCTAGTCTACAGGTGTGCATACAAATTCTAGTCTACAGGTATGCATACAAATTCTAGTCTACAGGTGTGCATGCAAATTCTAGTCTACAGGTGTGCATGCAAATTCTAGTCTACAGGTGTGCATGCAAATTCTAGTCTACAGGTGTGCATACAAATTCTAGTCTACAGGTGTGCATGCAAATTCTAGTCTACAGGTGTGCATACAAATTCTAGTCTATAGGTGTGCATACAAATTCTAGTCTACAGGTGTGCATACAAATTCTACTCTACAGGAGTGCATACAAATTCTAGTCTACATGTGTGCATACAAATTCTAGTCTACAGGTGTGCATACAAATTATAGTCTACAGGTGTGCATACAAATTCTAGTCTACAGGTGTGCATACAAATTCTAGTCTACAGGTGTGCATGCAAATTCTAGTCTACAGGTGTCCATACAAATTATAGTCTACAGGTGTGCATACAAATTCTAGTCTACAGGTGTGCATACAAATTCTAGTCTACAGGTGTGCATACAAATTCTAGTCTCCAGGTGTGCATACAAATTCTAGTCTACAGGTGTGCATACAAATTCTAGTCTACAGGTGTGCATGCAAATTCTAGTCTACAGGAGTGCACTACATTTTAGTCTAAAGGTGTGCATGCAAATTCTAGTCTACAGGTGTGTACGAAAGTTTTGTTCTGGTAGAATGCGCGTTAATTCTAGTGTGCAGGTACTCACGGAGAAACAGGTGGGCAGACTATTACCTGGTACTCACAGAGAAACAGGTGGACACACTATTACCCTGTGGAAGCTAAAAGAGAGTATTACAAAACACGCCCTTTTTGAAATCCACAAGGAAAAGACAAAGAGGGAACCAAAATATTCTTGCATAAGACAGATGGAAGCAGAGGTGAAGAAGATGGGAATGACATGGAATAATCTTAAAAGAATGAGAAGAAACAAAACGGCTTGGAAAGTGTTTGTTGAAGATCTTTTCTCCACAGGAAGCTGAAATTGTTTTTTAAAGACCTATTCTCCAACAGGGAGTTCAAAGTGTTTGTTGAAGACCTATGCTCCTCAGGGAGTTTAAAGTGTTTGTTGAAGACCTATGCTCCAACAGGGAGTTCAAAGTGTTTGTTGAAGACCTATGCTCCTCAGGGAGTTTAAAGTGTTTGTTGAAGACCTATGCTCCTCAGGGAGTTTAAAGTGTTTGTTGAAGACCTATGCTCCAACAGGGAGTTCAAAGTGTTTGTTGAAGACCTATGCTCCTCAGGGAGTTTAAAGTGTTTGTTGAAGACCTATGCTCCATAGGGAGTTGAAAGTGTTTGTTGAAGACCAATGCTCCACATGGAGTTGAAAGTGTTTGTTAAAGACCTATGCTCCACAGGGAGTTCAAAGTGTTTGTTGAAGACCAATGTTCCACAGGGAGGTCAAAGTGTTTGTTGAAGACCTATGTTTCACAGGGAGTTCAAAGTGCTTTTTAATTACCTATGCTCCACAGGGAGGTCAAAGTGTTTGTTGAAGACCTATGCTACACAGGGAGTTCAACGTGTTTGTTAAAGACCTATGCCCCACAGGGAGTTCAAAGTGTTTGTTGAATACCTATGTTTCACAGGGAGTTCAAAGTGCTTTTTAATTACCTATGCTCCACAGGGAGTCCAACGTGTTTGTTGAAGACCTAAGCTCCACAGGGAGGTCAAAGTGTTTGTTGAAGACCTATGTTTCACAGGGAGTTCAAAGTGCTTTTTAATTATCTATGCTCCACAGGGAGGTCAACGTGTTTGTTAAAGACCTATGCTCCACAGGGACTTGAAAGTGTTTGTTGAAGACCTATGTTTCACAGGGAGTTCAAAGTGCTTTTTAATTATCTATGCTCCACAGGGAGGTCAACGTGTTTGTTAAAGACCTATGCTCCACAGGGAGTTGAAAGTGTTTGTTGAAGACCTATGTTTCACAGGGAGTTCAAAGTGCTTTTTAATTATCTATGCTCCGCAGGGAGGTCAACGTGTTTGTTAAAGACCTATGCTCCACAGGGAGTTGAAAGTGTTTGTTGAAGACCTATGCTCCACAGGGAGTTGAAAGTGTTTGTTGAAGACCTATGCTCCACAGGGAGTTGAAAGTGTTTGTTGAAGACCTATGCTCCACAGGGAGTTGAAAGTGTTTGTTGAAGACCTATGCTCCACAGGGAGTTGAAAGTTTTTGTTAAAGACCTATGCTCCACAGGGAGTTCAAAGTGTTTGTTGAAGACCTATACTCCACAGGGAGCAGAAAGGTAGAAGAAGAATAATGTACTGTGCTCCAGACATCATCACTCATAAATAACGTAACATTTCCCAGATCAGAACTAAAATCGCAACTTTTAGAAAAAAACAACAACTTTGAACTGGACTATTTTGTTGTTACTGTATGTTACCCTCTCATGTGTTTCAGTGATGGGACAATCCAGACAGCTTTCTCGTGCCTCAATGAGCTGTACAACACATGCCTGCAACCCAGACAATACATTCATCGGGCGGATCTCAATATTGATGTTGGAAGATGGAGCAAGACCATTGCCAACATCTGCAATAACATCCAGTGTGAGTGGATAATGGATAACAGTGATGTTTGTAGTCTGAAGTGATAACACGTTATCATCATCTTCAACATTATCATTGTTATCTTCATGGAGGTCGTTGCTCTTTTGATTGCAAGTCTGAATGTTTCTCATTGTCTTGTTATGGTGTCTGCCTCAGTTCAAGTAGTCTATGCCAGTCTGAATGTTTCTCATTGTCTTGTTATGTTGTCTGCCTCAGTGCAAGTAGTCTATGCCAGTCTGAATGTTTCTCATTGTCTTGTTATGGTGTCTGCCTAAGTGTAGTATGGTCTATGCAAATCTGAATGTTTCTCATTGTCTTGTTATGTTTTTTGTCTGAGTGTAGTGTGGTCTATGCCAGTCTGAATGTTTCTCATTGTCTTGTTATGTTGTCTGCCTCAGCCCAAGTAGTCTATGCCAGTCTGATTGTTTCTCATTGTCTTATTATGTTGTCTGCCTCAGTTCAGGTAACTACGCCAGTCTGAATGTTTCTCATTGTCTTGTTATGTTGCCTGCCTCAGTGAATGTAGTCTGTAGACAGCGCCTAATGGAGTAGTCCCATCGTTTTCTAGACGTCCTCTTCTCTTTCAATGAACTATTATATGTTCTTATTCTTTGTCTTCTTTTCTTCATTCATCTTTTTCTTCATCTTCTATGGCTCATACATGTGACTACCCGGGCCCTGACCACAGTCAATGGAGTAAGGAGTAGAACTACTGTTTCCTAGCAACCATGTTGTAAAAGTCCACTATGAGGTTGGGGTCATGGTCTTTGACGGTGTCACGGAGTTCAAGCATCTAAGCTGAAACCATCTTCGGTACTTTCGCCAGTGTGTGGTGGACGTGTTTCATACTGGGGAAGGTGCTGAGGAGGGGATCTGAGCACTTTGGAGTTGTCTGTAGAGCAATGAAGATGCTCTGTCGACTAAACTAAACTAAACTAAATTAAATTGAACTGGACTGAACTAAACTAAACTAAACTAAACTAAATTGAACTGAATTGAACTAAACTAAACTAAACTAAACTAAACTAAACTAAACTAAACTAAACTAAACTAAACTAAACTGAACTGAACTGAACTGAACTAAACTAAACTAAACTAAACTAAACTAAACTAAACTAAACTAAACTAAACAAAACTAAACTGCATCAATTGTTTTTCATTCATTCTGTTTCTCTCTCTCTCTCTCTCTTTCTCTCCTTCACACGCAAAAACACAGATAATGCAAAAATAATTAAATTATATTCACTCATTAAGGTTTTTGTTGTGAAATCATAAATATTAATCATCATTAGTATGTTATAGGCACATTAATGAACAAATATGCAGAATGATGAAATCATATAATCCGCAACTTTTTGTAATGTTACATTATCATGCTAAGAACAAGATAATTTACTGAGAATTAATTCAATTTGAATATTTTTTCTTCTTCAAAAATTAGATTTTTAAAAATTAGCTATCACAGATATGAATCACCATCAAGTACCGGGCCTGCTGGCGTAGGTGATCATGTCTCTCCACAACTTTCGATCTCGACAGTTATTTATCATTTCTGTTGTTGACCTTCTGCCAAAGCCATTCTCTTTAAGCTGTCTGGTATTTTTTCTCGTTGCTTTCCTCTATTTCTTTGTCCCTCAATTTTTCCAGTTGTTACAATATATTCCAGTTGTTCTTTTCTCATTACATAGCCAAAAAATTATGATTGTTTCTTCCTAATATTGAAAATTAGCTCTCTTTTTGCTTTGTAATCTTTCAGAACGTTTTCATTACTCTTCTTAGCTGTCCATGGTACTCTCAACATTCTTCTGAAAGCCATTTCTACAGACTCCAGTGATTTTCTTAGGGAAGACATGGAACAATCTTCTTCATTTGGCAAAAGCAGCTTTCCCAAAAAATGAGGAAGATACTATGCAATCCATTTTTGACAATTGAAACAAGACAAAAAGAGTTCTTAAATGTTATGTAGAGTCAGTCTTAAAATATGGATGTGAATCATGGACAATAGGACAGATATGAATAGTTTTTGCAAAAACACAGATTTGGACAGCATTTTTCTTTTTAATATTTAGTATTTGTTTTAAAAAAAAAAGAATATAAAAAAGAAATGAAGGTATCACAGTGGAATTGACGATAAGCTAAGAAAGGCTAATGAATTTATTATAAAAATATTTAGAGTTTTTTCTTCTTCTACTTCTTCTACTTCTGCTTCTTACTACTTCTTCAATCTCATCCTCTCCTTGTTCCTTTTTACTTCGTCTTTTTTCTTCCTCATTCTTCTTTTTTTTCATCTATTCATTTTTTTCCTTGAAAAACTCGTGTGCTAAGACGCCGGTTCAAGTCTCGTACTTTACGGTTACCTTATTCCATTATCTAAATATTCAAACATAGAACGTTAGATAAATATAAACATGTAGATTGATATCTAAAACCATGACAACTTTTGTTTCTCAAACGTCTACTGTTGCATTGATAAAAAGCTTCGGTATTGGACAAGTTAACAACAGATAATATTGTTTCCCTAGCCTTTCAAATTCACGTTTGTCTTATATATGTAAATGTCACCTCGAACCATTCCGAAGTGTATGGGGAATATGGTGTTTTGATCATATTTTTCTATGACCACGGCATATAATTGGGTGATGTGGTCAGCATCACGCCAGGTCGTCTATATTTTTCAAAAAAATCCTTTATTTCATGTTGTTGTAGTGCAGTGATTCTCAAACTTTTAGGATTTCTTGCGTGACTGTCCCTCTACGATTATAAATTTAAAATAAAGTATAATCAACATTGGCATACTTATAGAATGCCTAAAAGAGATACATCTAGATAACATGGACATACGACTAATATTTAATTTATACTGGGTGCAAACAGACATAATAAAATATAACAAAGAGAACTCTACACCCATTGATATAAAAAGAGGAGTAAAACAGGAATGCATCCTATCACCAAGCTTGTTCAATCTATACACTGAGCAAATCTTTAAAAACATCACAGAGATGTCAGGCTTAAACATTAATGGAAAGATAATTAATAACCTAAGATATACCGATGATACTGTACTACTAGCAGAAAATCCTGAAATTCTATAACAATTACTTAATAAAATAAACATGACACGCAAAAATATGGATTAGAAATGAATATCAAAAAGACTAAAACTGTATCATAAACAAAGAAAATACTCAAAAACCACAAATGGATATCAAAATTGAAGGAATAGACCTGGAGACAGTTCAGAACTACAACTACCTTGGACATACTATAACCAGTGATGGAAAATGTACAACTAAAATAATCAAAAGAATCTATCTATCTATCGATTGTCCTTTCGAGCCGAAGACGGCACATAGGGCAGAACCACAATCTCAAAAGCATAAACCTTGCATGCCAAAATGGCACATATTGCAGAGATCACTGCTCTCTAAATCTATGGCTCTGTTTCCATAACAATACTTTTTACAATGACAGCTTGTCAAGCCATCGAACAACCTCTTTAGTCGCCATTACGACATGTCTGGAAGGTCACAGTGTCACTATTCTCTAAATCCCTCATAATGAAGTCCCGGTAACACACGGGAAAATAAAAAAAAAATAGGGTTGGCAACAAGTAATTTAAATATAATAAAAAATGTACTAACATCAAAACAAATAACACCAGGACTAAAACTAAAAATAGCAAAATATTATATATTCTCAATATTCCTATATGGTGCAGAAACATGGACATTAGACATGAAAACATAACAGAGAATTTAAGCCTTTGAAATATGGATTTATAGAAGAATAGGTAGAATTGGATGGGAAAAAAAGAAAACAAACGATGAAGTATTAAAACAACTAAAAATAAAAAAAGAACTACTAAACACAATTCAAACAAGACAAATGAGATTGTTGGGCCATGTTAAAAGACACAACAGCCTACTAAAAGTAATCTCGGAGGGGAAAATACAGGTTAAAAGAGGCAGAGACAGACCAAGACTAACATGGACTAGTAACATCAAAAGATGAACATGTTAGCCTACGACAACCTGTACCATCAAAGCAAGAGACAGAGCAGAATAGCGCTCCATGGTAGCCTACTTTCGTTGCGGAGACGGCACTCTATGATGATGACAATCAACATATAAATCATCATCATCATATGCCATACCGGTTGGCGTAGGTGATCATGTCCCTCCACAATCTTCTATCTACAGTGCATCGTATCAGTTCTGTTGTTGACTGTTTTCCATGCCATGACACCAAGCTATCCAGTAGTTTCTCTCTTTGTCGCCCGCGATCTCTCTTTCCTTTTATTTTGCCAGTTGTAACCAAGTATTCCAACTTTCCTCTTCTCATGATGTGCTCGAAAAATGTTGATTGCTTCTTTCTGATGTTTTTTAAGAGCTCCCTTTTTGTGTTGGCCTCTTTGAGAACTTCCTCATTGGTCTTTTTAGCTGTCCAGGGAACTTTCAATATTCTTCTTAGAAATCCCATCTCTGTGGCCTCTAATCGTGTTTTCATTTGTTTGTCTACTGTCCATGATTCGCTTCCATAGGTCAGAATTGAACATATAAATAGCGCAATTAATTGCACAGCAAATAGCCCAAATTTTCAACTAACTGATACACCGTTGTAAACCGTGGACGCCAGTTTAAGAACCACTGTTGAAGCGGTTCTTACGTTTTGTTATACAGTAAAAAAAAAAAAAAAAAGTAAAGAGCCCCGTCACGCCAAGTGGCGTATCGGGAATATGGTGTTAGTGACCCGTCACGCCAAGTGGCGTGTAGGGAATATGGTGTTAGTGACCCGTCACGCCAAGTGGCGTGTAGGGAATATGGTGTTAGTGACCCGTCACGCCAAGTGGCGTGTAGGGAATATGGTGTTAGTGACCATACATTTTACAGACCTTCGTCACATGATTTTTGGGTAATGTAGTCGGTATTACGCCCGTGCCGCTTTACTTTCGCAGTAAAAAATCAGGTACCCATTTAAGGCTGGGTGAACCCTGAAGCCGTCGGTTGGGATCGAACCCTACCTCTTGTCCTTTGTAGTCTAATTCACTAACTACTGAGCTATCGTGACTCCCTTTCTTATATAGTGATCTATACTACTTCACTGCATTTTCAATAAAGATTTCCCCACTGAAAAAACATGTAAAATTGTTGTTGATCTATTATAGACTTCAAGGATCATGAGGAATGTGAGCGCCAGGCAAATCTGGAGTATAGGCCCTGCGCAGAGGCGGAGATGGCGAAGATCTCGCAGAGACTGACAGAGGTCATAACATCAAGGCCCATCTCAGCAGGCGTGAACCAGGAGGTGAAGATGGATGCCGTGATGAAGCTGCTGTGCTAGTATGTTCTCTTCCCATCTCTTTGTTATCATCATCAACATCATCATCTTTTTATTTTCTTCTCATCATCATCATCATCATCATCTTTTTATTTTCTTCTCATCATCATCATCATCATCATCATCATCTTTTTATTTTCTTCTTCTCATCATCATCTTTTTATTTTCTTCTCATCATCATCATCATCATCATCATCATCATCATCACCATCATCATCATCATCATCTTTTTATTTTCTTCTCATCATCATCTTTATATTTTCTTCTCATCATCATCATCTTTTTATTTTCTTCTCATCATCATCATCATCATCATCATCATCACCATCATCTTTTTATTTTCTTCTCATCATCATCATCATCATCATCATCATCATCTTTATATTTTCTTCTCATCATCATCATCTTTTTATTTTCTTCTCATCATCATCATCATCATCATCATCATCATCATCATCTTTATATTTTCTTCTTCTCATCATCAGCTTTTTATTTTCTTCTCATCATCATCATCATCATCATCATCATCATCATCATCATCATCATCATCTTTTTATTTTCTTCTCATCATCATCATCTTTTTATTTTCTTCTCATCATCATCATCATCATCATCATCATCATCATCATCATCATCATCATCATCATCTTTATATTTTCTTCTCATCATCATCATCTTTTTATTTTCTTCTCATCATCATCATCATCATTATCATCATCATTATCATCATCTTTTTATTTTCTCTCCTTCTCTTCATCATCAACATCATTATCACGCATTTTTATTCTTTTGTCTTCTTCTTCTTCTTCTTCCTCTTCTTCATCATCATCATCATCATCATCATATTTTATTCTCCTCTTTTCATCATCACCATCATCTTTTCATTTTTTTGTTCTCTTCATCATCACCGTTATCATAACCGTTATCATCATCATCATCATCATCATCATCCTCATCATCATCATCATATTCTACATTTAATCTTTTTATTATCATGATCTTTTTCTTCTCTTCATCGCCATTTAATTCTTCTTTACTTCCTTCTCTTCTTTTTCATCTCATTCTATTTTTCATCGTAGTCTTTTTCTTCATTTTCTCCAACTTCTTCTTCCTATATTCTTCTTCTCAATCTGTTTCTCTATTATTTTCTTCCTATATTCTTCTTCTCAATCTGTTTCTCTATTATTTTCTTCCTATATTCTTCTTCTTTTGTTTATTTTCCACATCTTCTTCTTTTTAGAATATTCTTCTTATTTGTTTTCCATCTTCTTTTTCTCATTTTCATTTTCTTCTCCTTTATTTTCTTATCTCCTTTTTCTTCATCTTCATATTTTTATATTGTGCTTAATACCCCCTCCCCCCTCTCCGGACACGGCTATTTTAACTGCCCTCCTGAATCTATGCAAATGCAGGTTACCTTTTTTCCTTCCTTGAAAAATAAAATTCATCATTTTGTGCTGATATTGTAGAATTCCCGATTTTTCTTCGGAGTGTTTCCATTTTCTTGAAAGTTTTCTTTTTCGACAACGCTTCATTAGAATGGTAAGTTATTCAGTCAAACCAAAATTGAAGGAAAAAAAAGAGTACCTTACTAATGTTATATGAAATGAGATATGGGATGGTAATACCAGACTGGGAGGACCACTGGCATATCCTCCCTTCCTTAATCTTTCATCCTGAGATGTAATACGATAAAAAAAAAAGCTTAATTTATCACATTTCTACAATATTATTTCTTGTGTTGTGTTTTCTCAACTACATTTCCGTTCTCACTCAGATTCATGTGCTCTCTTATTGACCTCGATCTGTCCTCGTGTCTTTGACAGTTGCATATCTTCGTTTCTATAGAAAGTTAAAGAACGAATACTCACTTTTTCTTTTTTTCCCTCGATTGCGTTCTCTCTCTCTCTCTCTCTCTCTCTCTCTCTCTCTCTCACTCCTCTCTCTCTCTCTCTCTCTCTCTCTTTCTCAAAAACACAAACATACATGCACGACCACAAAATAATTCGATACTTTTCAATTCTTCTAAACAAAAATAACGTTTAACTACACTACTACTAAATTACATTTAACTTATTGTTGTTACATGACAGCACCCCGGGTAAACTCATAGGTGCTCAGTCGGTTTCAAGAGATAACAGAGCGTTGTAAAAGTAGATGGATCCGTTAGCACTCCGGTTACACATTCATCCAACCCATCCTTGGAAATTATCCCTCTTATCATTACGATGTGTGTACATTTTAAGGAATCTGCGAGTGGGGAGGGGGGGGAGTAGAGTTTACACGGGGGTTGGAGAGTGAAAGCTGCATGTTCAGTGCAGTCGACACGAAGTATCCAGGTAGAACTCATGCCCATCATATTCGTGCAACAAGAATCATTAGTGCAGGAGTTCCTACAGTCCCACCACAGAATTGTTATTAAAAGCAGTGTCATATTACAACATGCAGTTATTGAAGGTATTTATAGAGTCGCGCTCGTGGGCATTTATTATATACATCTCAGGCGCATCAGGCAGCCAATCATCTGCCTCGTTAACGCTTCTAAGTGTAGATAATCGTCTCTAATGCTATAACACATGATCTGACGCATCTAAGTGTAGATAATCGTCTCTAATGCTATAACACATGATCTGACGCATCTAAGTGTAGATAATCGTCTCTAATGCTATAATACATGATCTGACGCATCTAAGTGTAGATAATCGTCTCTAATGCTATAACACATGATCTGACGCATCTAAGTGTAGATAATCGTCTCTTACACTATAACACATGATCTGACGCATCTAAGTGTAGATAATCGTCTCTAATGCTATAATACATGATCTGACGCATCTAAGTGTAGATAATCGTCTCTAATGCTATAATACATGATCTGACGCATCTAAGTGTAGATAATCGTCTCTAATGCTATAACACATGATCTGACGCATCTAAGTGTAGATAATCGTCTCTTACACTATAACACATGATCTGACGCATCTAAGTGTAGATAATCGTCTCTTACACTATAATACATGATCTGACGCATCTAAGTGTAGATAATCGTCTCTTACACTATAATACATGATCTGACACATCTAAGTGTAGATAAACATTTTTTACGCTATAGCATATGAAATAATGCATCTTATGACAGCCAGTCATCTCTTTCGATACTAAACGTGACCTTGACATTACATCTGTTATAACTATTTAAGTTTGGCGCCTTTGTGTGATGCCCCACTCCTATTTTTTTAAAAAAGTAATAAAATAAAAAATAAAAACAAATTCCTTAACATTTCATTTTCATTGACATCCGTCAATCATCCAATGATTTTCAGCTTCTCTGATCGAATCAAAGAATGCCTGAGCGGACCCTACGACAAGTTCTGTCCAGCTGCATTGACCAATCTTCTTGTCAGCACAATCGAGGTAGGTTGAAGTTCAAGGGTAAACTATTTTCTTTAAATATAATCATTGGGTTGAAGTTCAAGGGTCAACTATTTTCTTTAAACATAATCATTGGGGTCGAAGTTCAAGGGTTAACTATTTTCTTTAAAGTTAATCATCGGGGTCGAAGTTCAAGGGTCAACTATTTTCTGTAACGATAATCATTGGGGTCGAAGTTCAAGGGTCAACTATTTTCTGTAACGATAATCATTGGGGTCGAAGTTCAAGGGTCAACTATTTTCTGTAACGATAATCATTGGGGTCGAAGTTCAAGGGTCAACTATTTTCGATACAGAGCTGGGATTTCTCAGAAGAATGTTGAAAATTCCATGGACAGCTAAAAAAAACCAATGAGGAAATTCTCAAAGAGACCTACTAGATAGCTTGGTGTCATAGCACGGAAAACAGTCAAAAATAGATTTGATACAATGTACTGTGGATAGAGATTTGTGGAAGGACATGATCGCCCGTGCTACCCGGTATGACACATAATGATTGATGAATATTAATACACTGTTATATATTATCGTGTGAAATATTATGGGAAGGGTTTGAAATAAAAATTAGTTGAAATAGAAAGGAAAATCATTTACAGTCGAAACGTTTGTGTGTTTAGACTTGTCTTCTCCGAGAAGCTTAATTTAAACATTTTGTGTTTTTAATTTTATTATAAATGAATATACATTCTTATATGGTGCAGAAACATGGAAATTAGACAAGATAAAACAGAACAGAAAATTGAAGCCATTGAAAAGTGGATTTATAGAAGAATAAGTAGAATTGGATGGAAGGAAAAGAAAACAAACGATGAAGTTTTAAAACAACTAAAAATGAAAAGAGAACTACTAAATACAATTCAAACAAGACAAATGCGATTTTTTTGGCCATGTTAAAAGACACAACAGCCTACTAAAAGTAATCCTGGAGGGGAAAATACAAGGTAAAAGAGGCAGAGGCAGACCAAGACTAACATGGACGAGTAACATCAAAAGATGAACAAGTCAGCCTATGACAACCTGCACTATCAAAGCACGAGAAAGAGCTGAATGGCGCTCCACGGTAGCCAACTTTTGTTGCGGAAATGGCACTCGATGATGATGATGGTAAATGAAAATAACGCCATGGGCGAAACAGCGTCTACAGTAATAGAAATCGCAAATAGCGTCTGCTGTAATAGAGATCGCAAATAACGTCTGCTGTAATAGAGATCGCAAATAGCGTCTGCAGTAATAGAGATCGCAAATAGCGTCTGCAGTAATAGAGATCACAAATAGCGTCTGCTGTAATAGAGATCGCAAATAGCGTCTGCTGTAATAGAGATCGCAAAAAGCGTCTGCTGTAATAGAGATCGCAAATAACGTCTGCTGTAATAGAGATCGCAAATAGCGTCTGCTGTAATAGAGATCGCAAATAGCGTCTGCTGTAATAGAGATCACAAATAGCGTCTGCAGTAATAGAGATCGCAAAAAACGTCTGCAGTAATAGAGATCGCAAATAGCGTCTGCTGTAATAGAGATCGCAAATAGCGTCTGCAGTAATAGAGATCACAAATAGCGTCTGCTGTAATAGAGATCGCAAAAAACGTCTGAAGTAATAGAGATCACAAATAGCGTCTGCAGTAATAGAGATCGCAAATAGCGCCTGCAGTAATAGGAATCGCAAATAGCGCCTGCAGTAATAGAGATCGCAAATAGCGCCTGCAGTAATAGAGATCGCAAATAGCGCCTGCAGTAATAGAGATCGCAAATAGCGCCTGCAGTAATAGAGATCACAAATAGCGCCTGCAGTAATATAGATCACAAATAGCGCCTGCAGTAATATAGATCGCAAATAACGTCTGCAGTAATAGAGATCGCAAATAGCGCCTGCAGTAATAGAGATCACAAATAGCGCCTGCTTTTTTCAATCAAAAATGTTGATCAGACTTCTATTATTTTTACGGCAACTTAAAAAGTTGGTTTTATTAAAATGGAAATTAATATATATATAGAGAACATCGTCAACAACAGAATTGATACGGTGCACTGTGGATAGAAGATTGTGGAAGGACATGATCGCCTACGCTAACCGGTATGGCACATGATGATGAGAGAACATCTGGAAAGATATAACAAAAAAGAAACATTGGACATGTACAACATATATTAACATGTATACCGGTGCTAGAAGTTCTTTAAGATTCGCTTTAGTCAGAACATTGAGCTTAATCTTTTTAGCTTTCCTTCCAGAAGGTCTTATTCTTTTTCTTTTTTTTCGTTAATTCTTACCTTTCATCAATTCTTTCTTCCTTCTTTAATTTATTTTTAATTATTCAACTTTTTTTTCTGGGTCTTTCAGTGTATTCTTCACTCTCTCTCT
Organism: Megaustenia siamemsis; assembly: GCA_032433765.1. NCBI lineage: Eukaryota > Metazoa > Mollusca > Gastropoda > Stylommatophora > Ariophantidae > Megaustenia > Megaustenia siamemsis. The sequence continues at coordinate 952,319 of JAVIAB010000091.1, read as the reverse complement.
CGTACATTTCATTCAATCTTCTCCACCCATTCTTTCTTCTGTTCCTCTTATTATTCCTTGTCTGCTCTCATTTTTTCGTCCATTTCTCCATTTCGTTCTTTAAAAAGTGTTCCATTGTTCATTTTGACCTTCTAATTGTATTCCTTTCTCTAATTTCTCTCTACTTTTCCTCTCTACCCTTTTAGAACTCAAGTCTCCATTTCTAGAGTCTATGTAGCCCATAGTTTGTTCATTAAGATAACGCATTTTATTTATCGATCACTTCTTTTTTTTTTCAGAATTTCATGCCCCCAGCCTGCGCCAAAAGAGCTCGAAGAAATAGCACCGAAGGTTCTCAAAGTTACAACCATAACGGACCCTACGATGAAATTGAGATAATTTTTGGCAACTCAAAAGTCAGGAAGTTTCCTGACCGTAACATGAAATCTGATGATAAGTCTATGGGAGGTAAACCATCAGTAAAAAGTTGGAAAAAACAGGCACATGAATCTCGCCATTCTAAAAATAGAAGCACTGGCAGCTCGCAGTTCAAGGACATGAGAATGGAGATCATAACCTTTATTATTTCGTTTATCTACTTCCGGTTATGTAATACATTCAGTTTTAGAAATTTGAACAAACGTACTGAGCATTATAGCTTGTTCAGTAGATGATCCTAATGATGATCATATAAACTGATGAAACAAAAACGCCTGTGCTTACATATTTATTACATTTTTAATCGTATATAATAGCAATTATATTTATGTAAACAAAATATTAATTCTTTTTTTCTGATTGTTAAAATTATGCATATATATATATATAGGCATAGGAATGTATATACATATATGTATATATATATATATAAAGTCATGCTGTTATTTTCTCGTTTGTGTTATAAAGTGAAAAGAAAGGACGGTGCAATGCAGATATAACATATGTTTATATTAGTGTCCCACTATAAGTTTCTGTGAAAGTTAAAAGAATTTAGACGTTGTGTCAGAAATAAATAATTCAGAAAGTCAAGTTAAAAACAGTGATGCAGATGTTTAAGAGCGCAACGAAACAATTCTGATTGCCCAACACACAAATTTTGATAGTCTTTAAGAGTTAATCACTTCCTATAGAAAATGGTCATAGATGTTAAGAGTTAATCACTTCCTATAGAAAATGGTCATAGATGTTAAGAGTTAATCACTTCCTATAGAAAATGGTCATAGATGTTAAGAGTTAATCACTTCCTATAGCAAATGTTCATGTATGTTAAGAGTTAATCACTTCCTATAGAAAATGTTCATGGATGTTAAGAGTTAATCACTTCCTATAGAAAATGGTCAAAGATGTTAAGAGTTAATCACTTCCTATATAAAATGTTCATAGATGTTAAGAGTTAATGACTTCCTATAGAAAATGTTCATAGATGTTAAGAGTTAATCACTTCCTATAGAAAATGGTCATAGATGTTAAGAGTTAATCACTTCCTATAGAAAATGGTCAAAGATGTTAAGAGTTAATCACTTCCTATAGAAAATGGTCAAAGATGTTAAGAGTTAATCACTTCCTATAGAAAATGTTCATAGATGTTAAGAGTTAATCACTTCCTATAGAAAATGTTCATGTATGTTAAGAGTTAATCACTCTCTATAGAAAATGTTCATAGATGTTAAGAGTTAATCACTTCCTATAGAAAATGGTCATTGATGTTAAGAGTTAATCACTTCCTATAGAAAATGGTCAAAGATGTTAAGAGTTAATCACTTCCTATAGAAAATGGTCAAAGATGTTAAGAGTTAATCACTTCCTATAGAAAATGTTCATAGATGTTAAGAGTTAATCACTTCCTATAGAAAATGTTCATGTATGTTAAGAGTTAATCACTTCCTATAGAAAATGTTCATGTATGTTAAGAGTTAATTGCTTCCTATAGAAAATGTTCATGTATGTTAAGAGTTAATCACTTCCTATAGAAAATGTTGAGGAAGGTAAAGAAATGATCACCCAATTTGGAAAATGAAGAGATCAATAAAGTTCGATCTTGTGTGTCCATACAAGAATCATCGATTTATCGAGAGAAAAAAAAACATATTATCATTAAACGAAGTGTCTATAAAATAGACAACCAACAACAACCTGTCAGAATGTACCAACAAGGAAGGAAACAAACAACGAGTGAGACCTACATCAGCCAAACCCCCAATGCTGATGAGACAAAGATTCATCAATGAATATTTTCATTTATCCATCCACAGTGAAAATAGATTCCATAGATCAGTAGTAAGCATGGCTGCATTATTTTGCTGGTCTTGCTACTAGGTAAAGTAATATTTATCATTTTGTTGAGTTTGTTTTTACCAGTCAATTATGTTCCTCTAATTATATAAATTGTTTGTCGTTTGTATTTTTATATATTAATATAAGTAATAGATTCCTCTATGTTTAAAGGTGTATGGATGTATGCTGTTTGTGCTCATAATGGTGGTAGTGTCAGTACTGGTATTAGTGTTCATAGTGGTGTTATTGTCAATAATGGTGTTATTGTCAATAATGGTGTTAGTGTCAATAAATGGTGTTATTGTCAATAATTTTGTTAGTGTCAATAATTGTGTTTTTTTCAATAATGGTGTTAGTGTCAATAATGGTGTTACTGTCCGTAATGGTGGTAGTGTCAATAATGGTGTTATTGTCAATAATGGTATTAGTGTCAATAATGGTGGTAGTGTCAATAATGGTGTTATTGTCAATAATGGTGTTACTGTCCATAATGGTGGTAGTGTCAATAATGGTATTATTGTCAATAATGGTGTTAGTGTCAATAATGGTATTATTGTCAATAATGGTGTTAGTGTCAATAATGGTGTTAATGTTCATAGTGGTGTTAGTGTCAATAACGGTGTTAGTGTCAATAATGGTGTTAGTGTCAATAATTGTGTTAGTGTCAATAATGGTGTTAATGTTCATAGTGGTGTTAGTGTCAACAATGGTGTTAGTGTCAATAATGGTGTTATTGTCAATAATGGTGTTAGTGTCAATGATGGTGTTAATTTTCATAGTGGTGTTAGTGCACATAATAGTATTAGTGCACATAATGGTGTTAGTGCATATAATGGTGTTAGTGTCAATAATGGTGTTAGTGCACATAATGGTGTTAGTGCACATAATGGTGTTAGTGCACATAATGGTGTTAGTGTCATTAATGGTGTTAGTGCACATAATGGTGTTAGTGTCATTAATGGTGTTAGTACACATAATGGTGTTAGTGCATATAATGGTGTTAGTACACATAATGGTGTTAGTGTCAATAATGGTGTTAATGTCCATAATGGTGTTAGTGTCAATAATGGTGTTAATGTCCATAATAGTTTTAGTGATAATAATTATGTTAGTGCCCATAATAATTTTAGTGGCAATAATGGTCTTAGTGCCCATAATAATTTTAGTGGCAATAATGGTGTTAGTGCCCATAATTGTTTTAGTGGCAATAGTTGTGTTAGTGGCCATAACGGTTTTAGTGGGAATAGTTGTGTCAGTGCCCATAATGGTTTTAGTGTCCATAATGGTGTTAGTGCCCTTATTGGTGTTAGTGTCCATAATGGTGTTAGTGCACATAATGGTGTTAGTGCCCATAATGGTGGTAGTGCAAATAATTGTGTTAGTGGCCATAATTGTGTTGGTGCCCATAATAGTGTTAGGGTTAATAATGGTGTAAGTGCATATTGTGGGTGTAGTGTTAATAATGTTATTAGTGTCCATGGTAGCCTTATAGCGCTTAAAGGTGTTATTGTCCTCAACCACGTTGTGCCAAAGAATGGTGTTAGTGTCAATAATGATGTTAGTGCCCATAATGGTGATATTGCTCATAATGGTGATAGTGCCCATAATGATATTAGTGCTCGTAATAGTGTTAGTGCTCATAATGGTGATAGTGCCCATAATGGTGATAGTGCCAATATTGATGTTAGTGCTCGTAATGGTGTTAGTCCCCATAATGGTGTTAATGGTGCTAGTGTCCATAATGGTTTTAGTGTCCATAATGGTGTTAGTGTCAATAGTGGTGTTAGTGTCAATAATGGTGTTAGTGTCAATAATGGTGTTAGTGTCAATAATGGTGTTAGTGCCCATATTGGTGTTAGTGCCCATAATGGTGTTAATGCCCAGAGTGGTGTTAGTATCAATAATGGTGTTAGTGCCTATAATGATGTTTGTTTCAGTTAGTGCCCAGAATGGTGTTAGTGTTAATAATGGTGTTATTGCTTATAATAGTGTTATTGCCCATTGTCGTGTTATTTTCCATAATGGTGCTAGTACCCATAATGGTGTTAGTGCCCATAATGTTGTCAGTGCTCATATATATATATTTATATATGCAAACACGTAATTATGATTTGCTGTTTGTAAACTAACGGTCTAGTTATTATTCTTGTTATTATCCTTGTTATTATCCTTGTTATTATCCTTGTTATTATTATTGTCATTTCAACAACTCTATCTAAGTGTGTGCTGAATTGATCAAAGTGTCAAATTAGAAAGTCCTGGATCGTGCAGGGACTGAAGGCATGTTTATTATTCTCTGACAATGCTACAAAGAAAGCTAGACAAATTCCAAACTATATCAGAATATGGAGAGCCAGCTTCTGGTTAAACAAGCAATGCAAGACCCCTCCTACACTACAAAGACTTCCGTGGATAAGGCATGGAGTAACTGGAGATGAACATAACTGCTTTGGAGCGTTTGGTAAGGACAGATTCAGTTGGAATTAAGTGTATAAGGGATGCATGAAAACAGAAGAATTGACACAAGCTGCCGATTATAAAGGGGAGTGTATGGAGAGAAAGCAACCACTTGCAAGATTCAAACATGGATAGTAAAACTATGATCATAAACAAAAATAATACTCAAAATCTACAAAGTGAATAACAAAGTTGAAATAATAGACCTGGAAATAGTTCAGAACTACAACTACCTTGGATATACTATAACGAGTGATGGAAAATGTACAACAGAAATATACAAAAGAATAGGAATGGTAAAAAGTAATTTTAATGCCATGAAAAATATACTAACATCAAAACAAATAACACTAGGGCTAAAACTAAGAATAGCAAAATGCTATATCTTCTCAAATTTCCTGTATGGTGCAGAAATACGGACATTGGACATGGAAACAGAACAGCGAAAAGGGAAGCCTTTAAAATGTGGATTTATAGAGAAATTGGAAGAACTGGATGGAAAGAAAAGAAAACAAACGATGAAGTCTTAAAACAACTAAAAATAAAAGAAAACTACTAAATACAATTCAAACAAGACAAATGAGATTTTGGGGCATGTTAAAAGACATAGCAGGCTACTAAAAGTAATCTTGGAGGGGAAAATACAAGGTAAAAAAGGCAGAGGCAGACCAAGACTAACATGGACGAGAAACATCAAAAGATGGACAAGTCAGTCTACGGCAACCTGAACTATCAAAGAAAGAGACAGAGCGGAATGGCGCTCCATGGTAGCCAACCTTCAATGTGGAAACGGCACTCGATGATGATGATGTTCGTGGGCAGTAAATCTGTCACCTCCCTAGGTTGACCCTGACCTCCAAACAATTACAATAATAATGTGTATGCCGAGTTAAAAGGTCAAGGTACGAGACTTGAATCGGTTGAACTCGGCACGCGAGTTTTCACCCATTTGTGCTCGGCTGCCTAACCAGAAGTGTTCGGAGACTTCCGGATAGTGTCACTTCAAGCATCGGAACTCACGATGCGAGGCGGCATTCCTCACCTTCCCAGAGTACTATCCTGGTACCCTGTTCTGCCAGCGGCTGGGTCGACCGCGGGGGTGTTTTTTTCCAACCAAGTCGGTAGCCTAGTGTTGTGTGTTCCCAACTAGATTACCGTGGCCCCCCATTTGAATGACAAATTATTTTCTATTAATTTAATTGTAATTACTAATTCATAGTCACTGTTGCTATCACTCATAAAGAAGTGGTGATATTCGATGTTTATATAAACAGCTCTTTACTGTAACTAGCTGCTATATTCTATGTAAATTATTTATATTTATCATTAGCAGATTTATATAAACCTTTACTAAATATTGCAAGCAGCTTTTTGTACAAAATATTATTACTGATATTAATAGCAGTTTTGTTTATGCAAACTAGTATTAATTAAATATATATATATATATATATATATATATATATATATATATATATATATATATATATAAGCTCTTTTTTTATAAAACCATTATTAGTTATTGTTAAATGCTGAAATCCTATGCTTATTAACTTTAGAAATGTTTAACATTAGAAGTACATAGAAACGTTGCTACCAACAGATGGGAGGTCCACACCGGGGGCAGATATAATAATGTAAGTAATGTACATGTTTTATAGCCAACAGAGAGTATTATTATAATGAATCACCAAGGAAAAAGACAAAGAGGAGGATCAAAATATTCTTGGATTAGACAGATAGAAGCAGAGATAAGCATGATGGGGAAGACATGGAATGATCTTTAAAAGAATGGCAAGAAACAGAACGGCTTGGGAAGTGTTTGTTGAAGACCTTAGCTGCATAGGGAGCTGAAAGGTAAAAGAAGATGACGAAAGTACGCCTTGAGTGAACCTCATTGGTCCACCTCCCCCCCCCCCACCCACAAAAAAACCCACCACTTCTGGGAATCAAACCCGTACCCTTCTGATCAGGAAGCGAGCACGCTAACCACTCAGTCACCAAGGCTACATATCATCATCATCATCGAGTGCCATCTCCGCAGCGAAGGTTGGCTACCCTGGAGCGCCATTCTGCTATGTCTCTTGCTTTGATAGTGCAGGTTGCCATAGGCTGATTTCTTCATCTTTTGATGTTACTCGTCCATGTTAGTCTTGGCCTGCCTCTGCCTCATTTACCTTGTATTTTCCCCTCCAGGATTACTTTTAGTAGGCTGTTGTGTCTTTTAACATTGCCTAAAAATCTCATTTGTCTTCTTTAAATTGTGCTTAGTAGTTCTCTTTTCATTTTTAGTTGTTTTAAGACTTCATCGTTTGTTTTCTTTTCTTTCCATCCAATTCCACCTAATCTTCTATATATCCACATTTCAAAGGCTTTAATTCTCTGTTCTGTTTTCTTGTCTAATGTCCATGTTTCTGCACCATATTAGTAGCACCAAGGCTACAGATATATATATTAAAAAAACAAATTAAAACAAAAATAATTCTACGATAGAGCCTGAGGGATAAAGGCCGCTTCGTCAAAGCAGTCGCCACGACGTGTGAGACTCAGGATTGTTATCTAACCCCGATAACAAACATCGTTTCTGTCTAACGCGGGTTTCGAACCCCGTACATCGGCTTTTCAGTCAACGAAACAGTGGGTTTAGCCGCACGGCCACACGCACCTCTGTGAAAGAGTATATGTGGCACACTAGGCCTCCTATTTTTCGCCGTTATCCGAGAGGGCTAGACATCGTATCTCACTACCCTGAGAATTTGCGGTATTTTGCACTTCTGTTCGCCTCTGCTGCTGTTATGTTTCATAGTGCTTCTAATATTCCGTCAATCCATCTTTTTCGTGGTCGACCCTTGGGTCTGGTGCTGTCACAACGTTTATTAAAAGCTTGTTGTGTTCTGTTTTGATCACTCTGCCTTGTCACTTGGCCAAACGATTTTATATGGTGTTTCTTTATATATTCTATGGCGGAGGTTACTCCTAGTTTTTTTTTTCAATTCTTCATTTCTGATCTTATCTTTAAGGCTGTTTCCTGTCATTCGTCTGACACATTTCATCTCCGTAGAGATTATTTTTCTTACCTGATGAAATAATTTGTCATTCATGTATCGAGAATAAAAAAAAAGTAAAGTACCCCCGTCACGCCAAGTGGCGTATAAGGAAATATGGTGTTAGTGACCCTATATTTTACAGACCTTCAGCACATGATTTTTGGGGTAATGTGGTCGGTATTACGCCCGTGTTGCTTTACTTTCCCAGAAAAAAATCCGGTACCCATTTAAGGCTGGGTGAACCAGAAGCCGTCGGTTGGGATCGAACCCTACCCCATGTCCTTTGTAGTCCAGTTCACTAACCACTGAGCTATCGCGGCTCCCATGTAGCGAGAATGATGAGTTTAAAAAGATGCACTGGCGTATTCAAGCGAAAGGAAACAACATTTTTGGTCATGTTGTGAGAAGCCAGGGTACATTCGGTGACAACTGGAAATATCGAGGGTTGGAAAAGCAGAGGAAGTTAGAGGAAAAGGACATATGATAGGCTTAAGGGAATAATGTGAAGGGAAATCAGAACAGAAGTGATAAATAACTGTAAGCATAAATAGTTTTGGTGAGACATGATTGTCTACGCCAGCTGGATTGATGGAAAAGATGAAGCTTTTGTTGTAAATTAATCGTCTTTGTTTTATGACGAATGTTCTGTTTATGTAATAGATGATTCATATTGGGTAAGTGAATGTGCTGTTTATGTAATAGATGATTCAAGTTTGGTAAGTGAATGTTCTGTTTATGTAATAGATGATTGAAATTGGGTAAGTGAATGTTCTGTTTATGTAATAGATGATTGAAATTGGGTAAGTGAATGTTCTGTTTATGTAATAGATGATTGAAATTGGGTAAGTGAATGTTCTGTTTATGTAATAGATGATTGAAATTGGGTAAGTGAATGTTCTGTTTATGTAATAGATGATTGAAATTGGGTAAGTGAATGTTCTGTTTATGTAATAGATGATTCAAATTGGGTAAGTGAATGTTCTGTTTATGTAATAGATTATTCAAATTGGGTAAGTGAATGTTCTGTTTATGTAATAGATGATTCAAATTGGGTAAGTGAATGTTCTGTTTATGTAATAGATGATTCAAATTGGGTAAGTGACTGTTCTGTGTATGTAATAGATGATTCAAATTGGGTAAGTGAATGTTCTGTTTATGTAATAGATGATTGAAGTTAGGTAAGTGAAAGTTCTGTTTATGTAATAGATGATTGAAGTTAGGTAAGTGAAAGTTCTGTTTATGTAATAGATGATTGAAGTTAGGTAAGTGAAAGTTCTGTTTATGTAATAGATGATTGAAGTTGGGTAAATGAAAGTTCTGTTTATGTAATAGATGATTGAAGTTGGGTAAGTGAAAGTTCTGTTTATGTAATAGATGATTGAAGTTGGGTAAGTGAAAGTTCTGTTTATGTAATAGATGATTGAAGTTGAGTAAATGAATATTTTTGAATTGAGTAAATTAAATATGTAAGTAACAAGCTGGAAGTGAATGCTTGCAAATAACAGAAGATGAATGAATGACAGAGAAAGAGAGAGAAAGAGAGAGAAAGAGAGAGAAAGAGAGAGAAAGAGAGAGAAAGAGAGAGAAAGAGAGAGTGAGAATCAACTTCAGTATATTGTAAAAGTAAAGAATGTTACATAACATGTGACCTTGTGGAGTTAAGTAGTTAACTGTAGTAACAAGTAGTGGGGTGTAACGTACACTCCCTCAAGGTCCTGCTCCTATTATTTGCCTGTTCCCCAGTTGACTGTAGTAACAAGTAGTGGGGTGTAACGTACACTTCCTCAAGGTCCTGCTCCTATTATTTGCCTGTTCCCCAGTTGACTGTAGTAACAAGTAGTGGGGTGTAACGTACACTTCCTCAAGGTCCTGCTCCTATTATTTGCCTGTTCCCCAGTTGACTGTAGTAACAAGTAGTGGGGTGTAACGTACACTCCCTCAAGGTCCTGCTCCTATTATTTGCCTGTTCCCCAGTTGACTGTAGTAACAAGTAGTGGGGTGTAACGTACACTCCCTCAAGGTCCTGCTCCTATTATTTGCCTGTTCCCCAGTTGACTGTAGTAACAAGTAGTGGGATGTAACGTACACTTCCTCAAGGTCCTGCTCCTATTATTTGCCTGTTCCCCAGTTGACTGTAGTAACAAGTAGTGGGATGTAACGTACACTCCCTCAAGGTCCTGCTCCTATTATTTGCCTGTTCCCCAGTTGACTGTAGTGCACCAATGACTACTGGACAATGGCACAGCAGATAATGAAGACGTTGGAGGTCGCAGAACTGTTGACTTGACATAACATTATTAGGATTGCTGCTGGCTGCTACAAAAGTGATGCAATTCCTCTCGCTTTGATACTGGGGAGGGGGAGAGGAAGAGGAATCTGTGTTCCTGTGGAGCATAGGTCTTCAACAAACACTTTGAAAGCCGTATGTTTCTTGCCAGTCTTTTAAGATCATTCCATGTCTTCTCCATCATCTTCATCTCTGCTTCCATCTGTCTTCTCCAAGAATACCTTAGTCTTCATCTTTGTCTTTTTCCCCGGGGATTCCAAAAAAAAGGGCCTGTTGTGTAATACTCTCAGCTGGCTTCCGCAGTGTGTGTCCTATCCAGCGCCATCGTCTTCGCTGTATCTCTTTATCCACTGGTATTTGACTGGTACATTTCCATAATTCTATGATAGTGATTTTGTCCTGCCATTTCCATCCTTTTATTCCGCGTAAGCATCCATTAATGAAAGTCTGTATCTTCGTGATTGTCAATTTTGTTGTTCTCCATGTTTCACAGCCATATAATAGGACTGACTTAACATTGGCGTTGAAAATTTTTATTTTTGTATTTAACCAAAATTCTTTGGACTTCCATGTTTCCCAGTGCAACGAATGCTCCTCTTTTGATATCCTTGGGGAAAAGGGGGGGGGGGGGGTAATAGTTCTCTCCACAATAAACGATCTGCTGCTAGTTCTTGTAGTTCCTGGTTGGTTGTCATTAGTCCCATGGTTGTCATTAGTCCCATGGTTGTCATTAGTCCCATGGTTGTCATTAGTCCCATGGTTGCCATTAGTCCCATGGTTGTCATTAGTCCCGTGGTTGTCATTAGTCCCACAGTTGTCATTAGTCCCATGGTTGTCATTAGTCCCATGGTTGTCATTAGTCCCACGGTTGTCATTAGTCCCACAGTTGTCATTAGTCCCATGGTTGTCATTAGTCCCACAGTTCTCATTAGTCCCATGGTTGTCATTAGTCCCATGGTTGTCATTAGTCCCATGGTTGTCATTAGTCCCGTGGTTGCCATTAGTCCCATGGTTGTCATTAGTCCCATGGTTGTCATTAGTCCCGTGGTTGTCATTAGCCCATGGTTGTCATTAGTCCCATGGTTGTCATTAGTCCCATGGTTGTCATTAGTCGCATGGTTGTCATTAGTCCCATGGTTGTCATTAGTCCCATGGTTGTCATTAGTCCCATGGTTGTCATTAGTCCCGTGGTTGCCATTAGTCCCATGGTTGTCATTAGTCCCATGGTTGTCATTAGTCCCATGGTTGCCATTAGTCCCGTGGTTGTCATTAGTCCCGTGGTTGTCATTAGTCCCGTGGTTGTCATTAGTCCCATGGTTGTCATTAGTCCCATGGTTGTCATTAGTCCCGTGGTTGTCATTAGTCCCGTGGTTGTCATTAGTCCCATGGTTGTCATTAGTCCCGTGGTTGTCATTAGTCCCGTGGTTGTCATTAGTCCCATGGTTGTCATTAGTCCCATGGTTGCCATTAGTCCCGTGGTTGTCATTAGTCCCGTGGTTGTCATTAGTCCCGTGGTTGTCATTAGTACCATGGTTGTCATTAGTCCAATGGTTGTCATTAGTCCCGTGGTTGCCATTAGTCCCATGGTTGTCATTAGTCCCATGGTTGTCATTAGTCCCGTGGTTGTCATTAGTCCCGTGGTTGTCATTAGTCCCGTGGTTGTCATTAGTCCCATGGTTGTCATTAGTCCCGTGGTTGTCATTAGTCCCATGGTTGTCATTAGTCCCATGGTTGTCATTAGTCCCGTGGTTGTCATTAGTCCCGTGGTTGTCATTAGTCCCGTGGTTGTCATTAGTCCCATGGTTGTCATTAGTCCCATGGTTGTCATTAGTCCCGTGGTTGTCATTAGCCCATGGTTGTCATTAGTCCCATGGTTGTCATTAGTCCCGTGGTTGTCACTAGCCCCATGGTTGTCATTAGTCCCATGGTTGTCATTAGCCCCATGGTTGTCATTAGTCCCATGGTTGTCATTAGTCCCGTGGTTGTCACTAGTCCCATGGTTGTCATTAGCCCCATGGTTGTCATTAGCCCCATGGTTGTCATTAGTCCCGTGGTTGTCATTAGTCCCGTGGTTGCCATTAGTCCCGTGGTTGTCATTAGTCCCATGGTTGTCATTAGTCCCATGGTTGTCATTAGTCCCATGGTTGTCATTAGTCCCATGGTTGTCATTAGTCCCGTGGTTGCCATTAGCCCCATGGTTGTCATTAGTCCCGTGTTTGTCATTAGTCCCGTGGTTGTCACTAGTCCCATGGTTGTCATTAGCCCCATGGTTGTCATTAGTCCCATGGTTGTCATTAGTCCCATGGTTGTCATTAGTCCCATGGTTGTCATTAGTCCCATGGTTGTCATTAGTCCCGTGGTTGTCATTAGTCCCATGGTTGTCATTAGTCCCATGGTTGTCATTAGTCCCATGGTTGTGTTTTCTCTAGTATTTGTTCTGAGTTGTGTTTTTTCTTGTTTTATTTTTTTAATGATGAGTCTTTAGGAGTACGTTAACTTAGGATTCGTCGTCGACAACTCTAACCAGCGAGCTGTTGGACTTTAGTAAATATTGGACATTGATGCCACGAAGTTGCTTCAGAAAGTCTTATTCTAATTCTTGCCACAGACTGCCCACGCAATCTACAGCCAGTACTCACTGCTGTGTTCCTGTTTATTACTATTGAGAGCATCGGCGTTCTCGACTTGTTATGTTTTATCACTTTCATGAGTAGTCGATGTTGTCGATTTCGTTCTGCTTACCATTTTCATGAGTAGTCGATGTTGTCGATTTCGTTCTGCTTACCATTTTCATGAGTAGTCGATGTTGTCGAATTGATGCTGATGTCACTAAACATTCGACATGAGTCTGTGAAATAACAGCGAAAGATAGATAGATAGACATACAGACAGACAGACAGACAGACAGACAAACAGAAAGACAGACAGACAGACACACAGACAGACAGACAGACAGACAGACAGACAGACAGATAGATAAAGTGAGAGAGAGAGTGAGAGATCATATTTGAAAATATATTTGTTGATATGTGTTATTGTGTTTGCGGGTTTGAAAGCGCGTTGCTGTTCTGATGAGTTATAAAATAAAGTGAGAGCTCTTGAAGGGGATATGACGTCAAGTGGCTAGAAGGATGAACAAATCAGTCCTGCAATGAAATGTGGAATTAAAACGTAAAAAAGAGTCAAGGGAAAGAATAAACTGATGGGAAACAGTAAAGAGAAAGAACAGTGTGAACCAGAATTAGGACAAGCTGTGGATAGCTGCCACGACTTGAGCATGATGAAGTGTTGTACTAGGGTTACTAAGACGCCTTGTCAAATGATTGATTCATTGATGTGGAGCATAGTTCTTCAACAAATACTTTCAGCTCCCTGTAGAGCATAGGTCTTCAACAAATACTTTCAGCTCCCTTTAGAGCATAGGTCTTCAACAAAAACTTTCAACTCACCGTAGAGCATAGGTCTTCAACAAAAACTTTCAACTCACCGTAGAGTATAGGTCTTCAACAAAAACTTTCAACTCACCGTAGAGCATAGGTCTTCAACAAAAACTTTCAGCTCCCTGTAGAGCATAGGTCTTCAACAAAAACTTTCAGCTCACTGAGGAGCAGTGGTCTTCAACAAAAACTTTCAACTCACCGTAGAGCATAGGTCTTCAACAAAAAATTTCAACTTACCGTAGAGCATAGGTCTTCAACAAAAACTTTCAGCTCCCTGTAGAGCATAGGTCTTCAACAAAAAATTTCAACTTACCGTAGAGCATAGGTCTTCAACAAAAACTTTCAGCTCCCTGTAGAGCATAGGTCTTCAACAAAAACTTTCAGCTCCCTGTAGAGCATAGGTCTTCAACAAAAACTTTCAGCTCCCTGTAGAGCATAGGTCTTCAACAAAAACTTTCAGCTCCCTGTAGAGCATAGGTCTTCAACAAAAAATTTCAACTTACCGTAGAGCATAGGTCTTCAACAAAAAATTTCAACTTACCGTAGAGCATAGGTCTTCAACAAAAACTTTCAGCTCCCTGTAGAGCATAGGTCTTCAACAAAAACTTTCAGCTCCCTGTAGAGCATAGGTCTTCAACAAAAACTTTCAGCTCCCTGTAGAGCATAGGTCTTCAACAAAAACTTTCAGCTCCCTGTAGAGCATAGGTCTTCAACAAAAACTTTCAGCTCACTGAGGAGCAGTGGTCTTCCAGAAACACTTTCAGCTCCCTGTGGAACATAGGTCTTGTCAAAAAGCAGAAATGGAAATTCTCTTAATTTGAGCTTGAAAGAAACGTTATGTATATGTGTGTGTTTGTGTGTGTTTGTGTGTGTTCTTGTTCTGTGGATGCATCGATGAAGAAAGAATAATCCATATTACGTTCTTGTATCAAGTCAGCACATTTGTTTTGTTATCGCCGTCATTTATTTTTAGATATTTCTTTTTAATTTTAATTAAAATTTGTTTGCTACGTCACGGTTTTGTGTTGAATTTTTGTGTGTGGAATATAAAGATGATTATGAACCAGAATTTGAGCGTCACGCCTTTCTTGTCTTTTACTGGTCTTTTTCCTTTATAGCGTTCTGTTCTGCGTGCATTTATTTACTCTTTTTTTTAAATATATATGTATATTTTTGTATATAAAGCAGCTTTCCAAAAAAAGGAGGAAGATACTGTACTATCCACTTTTGACAATAGGAACAAGAAAAAGAGTTCTTAAATGTTATGTAGAGCCAGTCTTAACATATGGATGTGAATAATTGACAATACGACAACAGACAAGGAAATCACTGGAGTCTGTAGAAATGTGGTTTTACAGAAGAATGTTGAGAATACCTTATACAGCTAAGAGGAGTAATGAAAACGTTCTGAAAGGGGCCAAAGCAAAAAGAGAGCTAATTTCCAATATTATGTAGAAACAATCTTCATTTTTTGGCCATGTAATGAGAATGGAACAGCTGGAATATATTGTAACAACTGGGAAAATTGAGGAACGAAGAGATAAAGGGAGGATAAAAACAAAGAGAAAAGATACATGACAGCTTAAGAGAATTGTTTAGCAGAAGGTCAACAACAGAAATGATAAATAACTTTTGAGATCGAAAGTTGTGGAGAGACATGATCACCTTCGCCAGCAAGCCCGGTACTTGATGATGATGATGATGATGATGATGATGATGATGATGATGATGATGATGATGATATTAATATATTTATTTTTTTTTTTTCGTTTGATAAAAAAAAATCCACTTCATGAGTTTAATTAATCTTGTTCACAGTCCACTTTATGCAATTAGACTTTTCGCACTTCACTTTATTATATTAAATTTAACCTAGTTTGTTAAATCATTGGGCAGCTGTCACCACTATTGTCCAACAAGGAAATAACTCTGGAGGCAAAACGAGCACTATACAATACAATCTTCATCCCAAAGTTGTGCTACCAATGCCAGACCTGGACCCTAGATGCAAGAACAATAAGAAAAATAACCTCTACAGAGATGAAATGTGTTGTACGAATGACAGGAAACAGTCTGAGAGATAAGATCAGAAATGAAGAACTGAGAAAAAAGCTAGGAATAGCCCCCGCCATACAATATATAAAGAAACAACATATAAAATGGTTTGGCCATGGTTAAAATGATTTTGTGAGTGTGATCAAAACACAACGAGCCTTCAATTAACGTTGTGAGAACACCAGAACCAAGGGTCGATCACGAGAAAGTTGAATCGATGAAGTTTTATAAGCACTAAGAAACATAACAGCAGCAGAGGCGAACAGAAGAGCAAAATACCACAAATTATATCTCCCCTCGACGCTGAAAGGCAAATGAGGAAGGAAAGAAGAAGAAGAAGAAATCGGTTTTATTCTTAATGATAATGATAATGATAATGATAAGAAAATATTTGTACAGAGTTTGGAAGCAGGAAGAAATCTGACCATCAGAAGGTGCTCCCCCCATTATTTCAAACACGTATTTTGAGTCATTAGCTTTTTCCCGTGTGTTACCGGGGCCTCATTATGAGGGAAGTAAAGAATAGTGACACTGTGACCTTCCAGACATGTCGTAAGAGGCGACTAAGGAGTTTGATCGATGGCTTGACAAGCTGTCATTGTAAAAAGTATTGTTATGGAAACAGCGCCATAGATTTTAGAAGCAGTGATCTCTGCAATATGTGCCACTTTGGCACGCAAGGTTTCTGTTTTTGAGATTGTGGTTCTGCCCTATGTGCCGTCTTCGGCTCGAAAGGACAATAGATAGATAGGTAGCTTTTGACACTCTATGGGAAAGGTGGATGGGGACGGGAGAGTGAGGGGGGAGAAACTCAGCCAACCTCCTTCTTCGTTTGAATCTGGCAGCTCTAACTTCTCCCATATTACTCTATCCCCTGGTGGCCAGGGAAATTCAATTTCTTTATCCCTCTTTCCATCGATGAGGTCAACAAATTCGTAATCTGGCAGCTCAACTTGAATACATGAATTTAAAATACCAAATTCACCTTATGAATTGTCATATTTATTCACAATTCACTTCATATTTTCAATTACACTTTTGGGTCCCTTATCGTTCTTCTACTGAAGCTACAGATCGATATTGGTTATATCAGTCAAGCCCGTAGCCACCAGAAATAAAAGGGGGCTTTATTGTTTTGGCAGTTGACCAGAAAGGTGTTGGCGTTGCGCCAGCATTGACCTGTTCAGGGATGTTATCTTGAAGACTGTCCGTGCCAACGTTGATATGTAGCGGTTAGCTTGGAAACAGTTTGATATCATAACTATCATCGTGTGATATTCGTTCTCTTTATAGCACTGAGGTTGCTCTGCTACCTTCTCTCTCTCTCTCTCTCTCTCTCTCTCTCTCTCTCTCTCTCTCTCTGCTCTCTTTATATAACAGTTCAAAGTATATATGTGTATTTTGTATCAAATTGTTGCAGTCTTTATTTTAAAATCTCCCCTCCCTCTCTTCCTCCCTCTCTCTCTCTCTCTCTCTCTTTCTCTGACCCTGTCTTCAACTATTTAATGCTTCTTTCATTCCGTCTCTATCTCTCTTCTTCTTCTCCGCTCTCAATAGTTTTCTTTTTGTCGTTTTAACCCTATCTTCTTAAAATCTTTCTTTGTTTTTCTAAATTGATTTTCCCAGTAATGTTTCTTTCTCTCTTCACTTTCCTACTCTTTCTCTCTCTTTCACTATCTCTCTCTTTCATTCTCTCCCTTTCATTCGCTCTTTCATTCTCTTTATCTTTCATTCTGCTTCTCCCTCTTTCGTTTTCTTTCTCTTTCATTCCTTCTCTCTTTCATTTTCTCTCTCTTTTATTTTCTCTCTATCTCTCCTTCATTTCCTCATTCATTCTCTCTCTCCTTCCCTATTTCTTTCTTTCTTTCACTCGTTTTCATTATCTCTATCTATCTCTTTCTTCCATGCCGTTCTCCACTTCTTAATATCTTTCTTTTCCACTAACGCATTTCTCTCTCTCTCTCTCTCTCTCTCTCTCTCTCTCTGTCTCACACACACACACACACACACACACACAACAATAACAACAAACACAGGAGAATAAAACAGTAACCATAGCAACACCAATCCGTATAAACAATAATTACCACTAAATCTTTCTAGAGATATATCTTTCAAATCTCACATCAGCGGAAAGGGAAGTAATCTTGACAGTTTAAGACTAGCTGTCACGGACATGCCATATTGAACGAAGTAAACACAAACCACTGTAGGAACCAACAATTCGTTTATGAAAAAATGTTTCAAATTTGATCAATACGAACACCGAATCAATTTTTTCCCAAAGGAATAAAATAAATGTGATTAATCCGTCCGTCTCTGGTGATCAAATTATTGTTTATTTCAACCCTTATTCTATAATAATAATGATGATGAAATATCTACTGTACTTAAGGCTTACAATAATACATAACAAAGATGAAAGCAGTATCCATTCCTTCGCTGATCCCGTATAAACAGGTTACCCAGTCTGATCAAGCGATTAGGGATCGAGGGGGAAGGCAATGTGGTTATAAATCGTAATGATGAAGTCGGATGTACTGGGTCGATGTGGGAGAAAATAGCAGCTCTGTTGCAAACCGCAACGTAGCGCATCGTCGTCAGCTTATGGTTGTTTTCAGAAATTTTAGTTGTCGCTTGAAGGCAAGAAGGAAAAATAAACGAAAGAAGAAAATGAAAGAAAGAAGAAAATGAAAGAAAGAAGAACGTGAAATAAAAAAGAACATGAAAATTTAATGAAACTTTTCTTGTACTGAAGAGAGCTGGTTTGTTAAGTGGAAAGTTGAGAGGAAATGAAAGGTTATTGTTATAGACATGAAGATGGAGCGGTTGTTTTCTCGTTTCCGTTGCTTGCATGTTCTGCTCTCTTGTATCTGAAGATGTTCTGGAATGAGGAGATGATTGAGAAGGTAGCTCTACATAACATTTAAGAACTCTTTTTCCTGTTTCTATTGTCAAATTACCTCTATAACACACAAAGAAAAAAATTCAGCCCCTCGAACTCTCTGCATCTCTCTGCCCTATCTATTTCTCCTGCTCTGGTAATCTCAAAGAGCTCTTAACCAATCTCCAATAACCTTATCTATTATCATATAACCGTAACCATTCTCCTATAACTTAACTAGTCTCCTGTAACCATAACCAGTCTCCTATAACCGTAACCTTTCTGCTATAACCTTAACTAATCTCCTTTAACCTTAACCAGTCTCCTATAACCTTAACCAGTTTCCTATAACCTTAACCAGTCTCCTATAACCTTAACAATCTTCTATAACCTTAACCAGTCTCCTATAACCTTAACAATCTCCTATAACCTTAACCAGTCTCCTATAACTTTAACCAGTCTCCTATAACCTTAACCAGTCTCCTATAACCTTAACCATTCTCCTATAACCTTCTTAACCATTCTCCTATAACCAATTTAATTCGATGACTTTCAGTAGACATTTATTTTTAAATATAAGGGATATAACCCATACACAACTCTGAACATTTTAAGAGATAAGAGATTATTTCCCTTATCTGTTTATAAATTATATTCCCCAGCTTTTCTATTTGTAAGAATATTCGAAACAAAGAAATATATTTGTGTAACTGTAAAATGATGTTCCAGTGACACCAACATCTCATCCTGGGGTCCTACCAGGCGTTGTTGGTTCCGGGTACACTTTAGTTTTGTTGACACAAGCTAAAGAACATCATGGTGGCTCAGGCATAACCGAGCCAAATAAACAATCTCAGAATAATGCGATTATTCAAACGATTAGTCGGCGAATTTACACATCCCACGTAAATCAACAGCATGTCGACTGTTTAATATTGGAATATCAGAGGTGAGGACGATAAGCGATATGAAATGTTATCATCGACCGCAGTTGAGCTACACCCGACGTTTGCAATACCGACTGTTCTTTCTTTTCTCTTTCTCACTAGTACCGTCAGGCAGAAACGATTTTTGTTATCGGGGGTGAGATAACAATCCTGAGTCTCACACGTCGTGGCGACTGCTTTGACGAAGCGGCCTTTATCCCTTAGGCTCTATCGTAGAATTATTTTTGTTTTGTTTTGTTTTTTAAAATACTATATCTGTAGCTTTGGTGCTACTAATATGGTGCAGAAGCATGGACATTAGACAAGAAAACAGAACAGAGAATTTAAGCCTTTGAAATGTGGATATATAGAAGAATAGGTAGAATTGGATGGAAAGAAAAGAAAACAAACGATGAAGTCTTAAAACAACTAAAAATGAAAAGAGAACTACTAAGCACAATTCAAACAAGGCAAATGCGATTTTTGGGCCATGTTAAAAGACACAACAGCCTACTAAAAGTATTCCTGGAGGGGAAAATACAAGGTAAAAGAGGCAGAGGCAGACCAAGACTAACATGGACGAGTAACACCAAAAGATGGACAAATCAGCCTATGACAACCTGCATCATCAAAGCAAGAGACAGAGCAGAATGGTGCTCCATGGCAGCCAACTTTCGTTGCGGAGACGGCACTCGATGATGATGATATGATATTCTTGGCAGGGTTTTATTCCTATTATTTTTCTTATGGTTTCATTTGATATTCTATCTCTCCAT
This sequence comes from Megaustenia siamemsis, assembly GCA_032433765.1. Classification (NCBI taxonomy): domain Eukaryota; kingdom Metazoa; phylum Mollusca; class Gastropoda; order Stylommatophora; family Ariophantidae; genus Megaustenia; species Megaustenia siamemsis. The sequence goes on along the minus strand of JAVIAB010000091.1, from coordinate 932,194 downwards.
TCTGTTGTTTGTTACTTTTCTCAAGCATTGCATCTCACATGCACTGATCTTTCTTAAACGTGGTTTAGAAAGGGTCCATGTTTGACTTTCATAGCACAAAGTTGGTATGAAAATGCTATTTATCATTTGTTGTTTAGCTGCTATAGAAATGTTTGGATGGCTGACCAACTGTTCAAAAGAGTTAATTAAGTTCTCAGCCCGACTTATCTTGATCACCTATTATTAGTTTCCGATCCACTCCTTCCGGTCAAATTACGCCATGACAAAAGCAGCGTGTATGTGAGTCTATATAAAAGGACGTTGCAAATACATGACATTTTAAACTGCTACCACCACGAAAAGGACATCAATATGTTGGATTAAGGCTAATACAAGTATTCGAACGAATATAGACCGTGGAACGACCATACCTGGTGCGTACAGTAAGTGTAGTTATTAAGTGCCGAATATTTATTGAGAGATATAAAGTTCAATGGATCAGCTGGAGATCGAAGCCTAGGGATCAAACTTAAAGTTTCAAGAAGTTAAAGAACGGAAACATTGCTCGACGGGATGGGAGACTTTTTCTGACGGTCACATTGCCTCCTGCTGCGAAGTTCTATATATAGAGTTTCCTATTATTACTATCTGTCTGTCTGTCTGTCTGTCTGTCTGTCTGTCTGTCTGTCTGTCTGTCTGTCTGTCTGTCTGTCTGTCTGTCTGTCTGTCTGTCTGTCTGTCTGTCTGTCTGTCTGTCTGTCTGTCTGTCTGTCTGTCTGTCTGTCTGTCTGTCTGTCTGTCTGTCTGTCTGTCTGTCTGTCTGTCTGTCTGTCTGTCTGTCTGTCTGTCTGTCTGTCTGTCTGTCTGTCTGTCTGTCTGTCTGTCTGTCTGTCTGTCTGTCTGTCTGTCTGTCTGTCTGTCTGTCTGTCTGTCTGTCTGTCTGTCTGTCTGTCTGTCTGTCTGTCTGTCTGTCTGTCTGTCTGTCTGTCTGTCTGTCTGTCTGTCTGTCTGTCTGTCTGTGTCTGTCTGTCTGTCTGTCTGTCTGTCTGTCTGTCTGTCTGTCTGTCTGTCTGTCTGTCTGTCTGTCTGTCTGTCTGTCTGTCTGTCTGTCTGTCTGTCTGTCTGTCTGTCTGTCTGTCTGTCTGTCTGTCTGTCTGTCTGTCTGTCTGTCTGTCTGTCTGTCTGTCTGTCTGTCTGTCTGTCTGTCTGTCTGTCTGTCTGTCTGTCTGTCTGTCTGTCTGTCTGTCTGTCTGTCTGTCTGTCTGTCTGTCTGTCTGTCTGTCTGTCTGTCTGTCTGTCTGTCTGTCTGTCTGTCTGTCTGTCTGTCTGTCTGTCTGTCTGTCTGTCTGTCTGTCTGTCTGTCTGTCTGTCTGTCTGTCTGTCTGTCTGTCTGTCTGTCTGTCTGTCTGTCTGTCTGTCTGTCTGTCTGTCTGTCTGTCTGTCTGTCTGTCTGTCTGTCTGTCTGTCTGTCTGTCTGTCTGTCTGTCTGTCTGTCTGTCTGTCTGTCTGTCTGTCTGTCTGTCTGTCTGTCTGTCTGTCTGTCTGTCTGTCTGTCTGTCTGTCTGTCTGTCTGTCTGTCTGTCTGTCTGTCTGTCTGTCTGTCTGTCTGTCTGTCTGTCTGTCTGTCTGTCTGTCTGTCTGTCTGTCTGTCTGTCTGTCTGTCTGTCTGTCTGTCTGTCTGTCTGTCTGTCTGTCTGTCTGTCTGTCTGTCTGTCTGTCTGTCTGTCTGTCTGTCTGTCTGTCTGTCTGTCTGTCTGTCTGTCTGTCTGTCTGTCTGTCTGTCTGTCTGTCTGTCTGTCTGTCTGTCTGTCTGTCTGTCTGTCTGTCTGTCTGTCTGTCTGTCTGTCTGTCTGTCTGTCTGTCTGTCTGTCTGTCTGTCTGTCTGTCTGTCTGTCTGTCTGTCTGTCTGTCTGTCTGTCTGTCTGTCTGTCTGTCTGTCTGTCTGTCTGTCTGTCTGTCTGTCTGTCTGTCTGTCTGTCTGTCTGTCTGTCTGTCTGTCTGTCTGTCTGTCTGTCTGTCTGTCTGTCTGTCTGTCTGTCTGTCTGTCTGTCTGTCTGTCTGTCTGTCTGTCTGTCTGTCTGTCTGTCTGTCTGTCTGTCTGTCTGTCTGTCTGTCTGTCTGTCTGTCTGTCTGTCTGTCTGTCTGTCTGTCTGTCTGTCTGTCTGTCTGTCTGTCTGTCTGTCTGTCTGTCTGTCTGTCTGTCTGTCTGTCTGTCTGTCTGTCTGTCTGTCTGTCTGTCTGTCTGTCTGTCTGTCTGTCTGTCTGTCTGTCTGTCTGTCTGTCTGTCTGTCTGTCTGTCTGTCTGTCTGTCTGTCTGTCTGTCTGTCTGTCTGTCTGTCTGTCTGTCTGTCTGTCTGTCTGTCTGTCTGTCTGTCTGTCTGTCTGTCTGTCTGTCTGTCTGTCTGTCTGTCTGTCTGTCTGTCTGTCTGTCTGTCTGTCTGTCTGTCTGTCTGTCTGTCTGTCTGTCTGTCTGTCTGTCTGTCTGTCTGTCTGTCTGTCTGTCTGTCTGTCTGTCTGTCTGTCTGTCTGTCTGTCTGTCTGTCTGTCTGTCTGTCTGTCTGTCTGTCTGTCTGTCTGTCTGTCTGTCTGTCTGTCTGTCTGTCTGTCTGTCTGTCTGTCTGTCTGTCTGTCTGTCTGTCTGTCTGTCTGTCTGTCTGTCTGTCTGTCTGTCTGTCTGTCTGTCTGTCTGTCTGTCTGTCTGTCTGTCTGTCTGTCTGTCTGTCTGTCTGTCTGTCTGTCTGTCTGTCTGTCTGTCTGTCTGTCTGTCTGTCTGTCTGTCTGTCTGTCTGTCTGTCTGTCTGTCTGTCTGTCTGTCTGTCTGTCTGTCTGTCTGTCTGTCTGTCTGTCTGTCTGTCTGTCTGTCTGTCTGTCTGTCTGTCTGTCTGTCTGTCTGTCTGTCTGTCTGTCTGTCTGTCTGTCTGTCTGTCTGTCTGTCTGTCTGTCTGTCTGTCTGTCTGTCTGTCTGTCTGTCTGTCTGTCTGTCTGTCTGTCTGTCTGTCTGTCTGTCTGTCTGTCTGTCTGTCTGTCTGTCTGTCTGTCTGTCTGTCTGTCTGTCTGTCTGTCTGTCTGTCTGTCTGTCTGTCTGTCTGTCTGTCTGTCTGTCTGTCTGTCTGTCTGTCTGTCTGTCTGTCTGTCTGTCTGTCTGTCTGTCTGTCTATCTATCTATCTAATCTATCAATTGACCTTTCAAGTCGTAGCCAAAACGAAGATGCTCCTTCTCTTATTTAAATTTTTGTTCTAGCAGTTTTCAATCCTTGTAAAGATATTTTATCAAATCTCGCCACTTGTCTATGTTCTGTGCAAGCAACCCTATCTCATTGGGGGAGCTGATTCCTGCTGCTCTTGCCTCTCTGATCAATGTTCTTCTCAGTGTCTCTCTGGGTCGCCCTCTTTTCCTCTTACCTGTTGTTTCCTGCACGAGGGATTGCTTTGTTATTCGATTCCTATTATTACTACAGGAGCTAAATGGTCTAACCCCGTGTTAGCTCCCAGGGGCGTCTCCAAACTTTAAAAAATGAGCGGCGTTGAAGATGTTGTCGTGTGATTACTCAGTGGTAAGATGTCATAAATTAACAACACCCACACAGGCGCAATATTTGTTTTAGAACATAAACGAGTTCCTACAGGAGAGTGTCAACTGTCGTTATTTATATTCTTATTTATCTTCTCAGGGAAACAGAGTTGACCAGACTTGTACAGTCGTAACTGTCACGAGAGCGCGGCCGGTACACCATCTGGAGGGAAAGGGGGTATAGGTGTCAACCGTTGGGGAATCACTGACTTAATAAATAACAGGAAAGATTATTGTCTCTGTCACAAGCCCCATACCTGGTTGTTGTTACCAGTCCCATACCTGGTTGTTGTTACTAGTCCCATACCTGGTTGTTGTTACCAGTCCCATACCTGGTTGTTGTTACTAGTCCCATAGCTGGTTGTTGTCACTAGTCCCATACCTGGTTGTTGTTACTAGTCCCATAGCTGGTTGTTGTTACTAGTCCCATAGCTGGTTGTTGTCACTAGTCCCATACCTGGTTGTTGTCACTTGTCCCATACCTGGTTGTTGTTACCAGTCCCATACCTGGTTGTTGTTACTAGTCCCATACCTGGTTGTTGTCACTAGTCCCATACCTGGTTGTTGTCACTAGACCCATACCTGGTTGTTGTCATTAGTCCCATACCTGGTCGTTGTCACTAGACCCATACCTGGTCGTTGTCACTAGACCCATACCTGGTCGTTGTCACTAGACCCATACCTGGTCGTTGTCACTAGACCCATACCTAGTTGTCGTCATTAGTCCCAGACCTGGTTTTTGTAGGAAAGAACAACTATGAAAGGCATGCATGAATGACTGGTATCTAACCAACGCGGCCACACATTTGAACACTTGAACGTCCACAGTGTTACCTGGTTAACTATTTACACCTCCATTTTGTACCAGTCCATTCGCGCAAGACGCAGTTCACCATCTAACCACTCACACTCAGATAATTACCCCTCTCGAATTCGCCTCGTCCTTTCTTCAGTGTGGATTTCATCGAACACCTTCATACAGGGTTTCCCCTAAACAAGAGAACAGTTTAAATAGGTGATCGATTATGTGTAAAAGGTAAAATACTGTGCGGTGCACGTATTCGCTAATTAGTAAGCATGTATTATCATTATCATGTGCAGTAGCGTTGGCGTAGGCAATCATGTTCTTTCATAATTCTCTGTCCACAGTTATTGAGTTATTTGCGGGTCATCATCATTGTACTCCGAACATGTCCATAGATACTCAGATCCCCTCCTCAGCAATTCCCGCAGTGTCCAGCGACTGACGAATCCAGTTCTATGTTGGTTGATAAGTCTTCTTATACGCCCACTAAATTTCTCGTTTCTGGCTGTGCCCATCTTAACTCCCATCTTAACTCCCATCTTAACTCAACTCCCATCTTAACTCCCATCTTAACTCCCCTCTTAACTCCCATCTTAACTCCCATCATAACTGCCATCTTAAATCCCATCTCAACTCCCATCTTAACCCCCATCTTAACTCAACTCCCATCTTAACTCCCATCTTAATGTAGACGAGGATTATTGCTTCTTCTCTAGCAATCACTATCTGGTCATTTTACTGCAACATCTGGGGCATGGTACACTCAGGATCAGGCTTCACGCCTTCTCGTGGACTGACTTCGCGTTGTGTTTCTGTACTCGACACTCCAGACTCGTTCGTCGCAGGATCAGTCACCCTTCCAACACAGCAAGTAACAACACCAGGAATAATAAACAACAGTTTAATACATTAACAGATTGCACATACTGCCATGGCGTCCGCCACTAAGTCATGTATGATAACCAATTGTAAACAAGAACTTCTCTGGACAGACTTACTGGTGCATCAATAACACTTCACAATGATATGATTCACACCCCATGTTCACACCTTACAGCTAACTGCTGTTGACGATTTCTACAAACGCACCTGGCACACAGCCCATAGTTCATCTTGAAACCTCAATACTGATGAAGGCCTCTAGTTATTTGATAACGGCACTCAGCCGACAGTCACATTGAACTCTTGCCAATAATGAAAAGTCCTATATTGATAATCACGGCACACAGCCGTTAGTTCATCTTGAAACCTTAATACTGATGAAGGCCTCTAGTTATTTGATCACGGCACTCAGCCGACAGTCACATTGAACTCTTGCTAATAATGAAAAGTCCTATATTGATAATCACGGCACACAGCCGTTAGTTCATCTTGAAACCTTAATACTGATGAGGATTTCTAAATTCTGTCCTAATGGCACACAGCCGACAGTTCAACTTGATAGGCCTCGTCTACTGATGAAGATTTCTAAATTCTGTCCTAATGGCACACAGCCGACAGTTCAACTTGACATGCATCGTCTACTGATGCAGATTTCTAAATTCTGTCCTAATGGCACACAGCCGACAGTTCAACTTGATATGCATCTTCTACTGATGCAGATTTCTAAATTCTGTCCTAATGGCACACAGCCGACAGTTCAACTTGATATGCATCTTCTACTGATGAAGATTTCTAAATTCTGTCATAATGGCACACAGCCGACAGTTCATCTTGATATGCCTTGTCTACATTAGACCTAGTTGCAATTAACTAACTTAGCTATCTCTCACTTGATGACTAGCCTGTTACTACGATCATCAGATCACTAGTTGTTTTAATCTATCTCTACCGTAACTTAGTGACTCAACTATCTAGTTCGACTACTGGCCACACACTAACCTGTAACCCAGAATCTGTTTCATACTGTTCCTTGCCCACAGTCTCGTTGTGTCCTGGCGGACACCACGTCTGCATCTGGCCTCGACTCAAGCTCGAATGAATCCTATTCTGCCCTTGGCCTCGACTCAAGCTCGAATGAATTATGTTCTCCCCTAGTTCTTTCTCTTCAATTTCGTTCACACCTGTCCCTCGCCTTGCACGCTTTTCTACCAATTCACCGCGCCCTAATTACATCTAGTGTTCCCATTATCTCCCCTCTCAACATCTCCTTAATTTTCATCATTACGTCCCCTTGACCACATCTCCCACCTATCACTCTTCTTCACCACCTTCCTACCCCTTTTTAGTTATTTATCCATCATAATAACTAATGTGTCCTATCATCTTCTTAATTTTCACTCTAACTTCTAATCGGATCTGCCTTCACAATTTCCGTCAGGACCTCTATCTCTATTACTCCCCCTTTTTAACATATTGTCTCCGTTTGTCTGTATTTTCTTCTAGTTCATAGACCTCATATATGGGCCCTATGAAATCTGTAGACTAGGTATCTGTCTCTTGTCTATCTCTCATCGTCACCCTTTCTAATCTCTCACTATTCCTATTCCTACATTGCTCATTGCAATATTCTCTTATTGTTTACACAATATTTCTTTTTGTGTAGCCTAAATTCCACCGGAACACCCTGCCGGGACTACACCTCTCTACTTTTCTCGTTCTCATAGGCTCCTACCTGTTGCCTACTTACTCTATGTAGCCCAATTCTTTCGATTGGTACTTCGCTACATCTCCTTTTCCTTTCTGTAGCCTAATTAATCTCAGACTAGTACTCCGCTACCACTTCAACTGTCTCTACTCTTCTGTCGTCGTCTCCAGTCTCTTTCACCTAATATACTCTACCTCCTTCATCTCCTATTTTGTACTCTTAACTATTATTTCTGTGTTCTATAATTCACTATTATTCTATTCTTGTTCAACCAGTCCCTACCTAGCACCATCATTCTATTCATTTTCCTTATTATTACAAACTTTTGTTGCCGCCGCCTCCATAATTTATGATCTAATATCTCCATTCATCCTTCGACCTATAATTATCATATCTTCGATGACCTTTCCTCTCTCTATATCCATAATCATAAATTCGACTCTCTTTTCGATAACTTTTCCTATTCTCTCTATACCCGTAATCATAAGTTTGACTCTCTTGTATCTCGTCTAGCTCCTTATATAATTTTTCCTCTGACTCTCTTGTTAATCTTTCTATGTCTGCTGCTCTTAATTTCCACAGACCCTCCTTTGTTTCTCTATTTCCTGTGTCTTCTATTTTCTGTGCTTTCTCTGCGTTATTCATTTCTATTGATTCTATTCTATATGTTTTCTCTACTGTATGTATGGGACTTGGCAACATCCTTTCTATGTTGGCCGTGAATTTCTCAATCATCTTTAATAATTCACTTCCACTATCTTGCTCCTGGATTTCTTTGTCCCCTTTCATTTCCCCTACTAATAAACTTCCGTTATTATCTATCTGTGTTCCCTTATCCTCTGTGTTTGTTTGTCCATCTGTCATTGTCCACTTATTCTTTGCTTCTTTCTCTACCATTTGTGTCGCACTATCTCTACATTCAGTTATTTGTGTTTGTGTACCTTTTTCTTCTTTTTTCTTCTGTCTAACTATCTCCTCGTCCGTATCAACCCCTGCATCAATATATTTTCTCATGTCCCTATCTGCTAACCTTGTCTGTGTTTCCCTTGTCTCATGTGTCTTCCTTACTTTCCTCCTCTTGTTTGATTTCTTAGAACCTAACTTTTCTACTTTACTCATGTCATCTTCATCTGCCGTCAAAAATTCTTCATTGTCTACTGTTTCTGCTCTTGTGTCTGTTGTCCTAATAAATGTATTATTATGTTCCCTAATTCTCTTGTTTATACTGATACTATATAATCTATCTTCTATTTTATTATATAGTCCCTCTCTTCTTACTCCACTACTATTTACATATAATGGTTTTATCTTTTGGTTGTCTTCTTGTCTCACTTGTATGGGTGTAAAAATATCTACTTTTATTTTATCATTAGCTATATTATGTTCCTGTCTTATAATATTATTCACTATCTCACTATTTCTATATAATATTATCGCTTTATTTTTCTTGCTTACATTTACTATGAATTTACAATACATGATTTGACCAAATTTACCAAAATATTCTCTAATCTGTCCTTCCGTTATGTCCTTCCTCACTCCTGTAACTATTATCTTACAACTATTCGTTCTGTTTTTCCCTAACTGACACTGTCTGACTAGGTGTCCTATTTCCTTACACCTATTACATCTACTCTCCTGTATTCTATCTAGTCTTGTGTGGTCACCTCCTAACTCATCTGTTTTCCACCTGTTTTGCCACCTGTAACTTCCTTGATTAATTCCCACCATTTCCTATGTCAATCTGTAAGCTAAAATGGATTCAATACATCAGCCCCAAAAATGAGTTCAATATTCTAACACTTTTTCTTTTCACTTCAATATCCCCAAATTTTCAATCAATAATTTCTCTTTTCAATCTCCAATCACAATTTTACAATTCAGTACCTCAACAAAAAAAAATTTTCGATCAACCATTTTACCATTCAGTAGCTCAAAAATGTTTCATCAACCGACCAATATTTTGTATAGTCAATTCACATTAACAATTTTACAATTCAGTAGCTCAAAAATGTTTCATCAACAGACCAATATTTTGTATAGTCCATTCACATTAACAATTTTACAATTCAGTAGCTCAAAAATGTTTCATCAACAGACCAATATTTTGTATAGTCCATTCACATTAACAATTTTACAATTCAGTAGCTCAAAAATGTTTCATCAACAGACCAATATTTTGTATAGTCCATTCAACATCAACAATTTTACAATTCAGTAGCTCAAAAATGTTTCATCAACAGACCAATATTTTGTATAGTCAATTCACATTAACAATTTTACAATTCAGTAGCTCAAAAATGTTTCATCAACAGACCAATATTTTGTATAGTCCATTCACATTAACAATTTTACAATTCAGTAGCTCAAAAATGTTTCATCAACAGACCAATATTTTGTATAGTCCATTCAACATCAACAATTTTACAATTCAGTAGCTCAAAAATGTTTCATCAACAGACCAATATTTTGTATGGTCAATTCAACCTCAACAATTTTACAATTCAGTAAAATTTCCAATCACTGGACCAGCAACAATTGTTCTATTTAATACCAAAAGTTACAAATTCTACACTTCCATATAACCAATCAACAAAAAAAAAAATTCCAATAACTCACCCAGCAATAATTTTCTATTCACTATAGAATCACCATTTTACAATTCAACCTAAAAAAAAAAAATCAATTAATTGATCTGCAATAATTTTTTTTTCTTCTATTCCACTATCTCCGTCTGTTTGTCCTTTGCGTTGTGCCCTATTTCTCGCCCTATTATTGACTTAACATCCCCTCAGGCTTATAATGTACTTCAATAATCTTTAGCACCAACACAGGATCACCTTTATTCAATTTGAGCAACCTCTGCTGTTTAACTTACTCCTGCATAATAATTTCCCCTACAACAATGTTCAATTTATTAGTACACTTTATGTTGAATACCTATTGATTTGCCATGTTATTTATATTGTGGTGATCGAACACACAATTTTTACATTACTCACACAAATTTTCAATTCAATAGCAAAAAAAAAAAAAATTTTAGTTCACTACACCAGAACTTTCCTACAAAAATTGTTAATTCAACACTGAGGAAACTTCCTAATAAATTACACCAAGGAGAATGTCAATTTAATACATAAGAAACCAATTTTCAATTCCATATACCAAAAAAAATTTTCCCCTTCAATACATCAGGGAAACAATTTCCCAATTCACTACACAAGGGAACCTAATTTTCCAATTCAATATAGGAGGGCACAAAATTTTCCAATTCAATGCACAAGGGAACAAAATTTGCCAATTCAATATCCAGGGAAAACAAAATTTTCAAATCCAATTGCTCAGGAGAAGAATTCCCATTCATCATCCAAGAAAAAAAAATTCAATTTAATATGGAAGCAACAAAATTCCACTTCAATATGCCAGAAAAATGTCCAATACACAAGCAGTTTTTCAATTAAATACACCACTAATTTTTTTTTCCCAGTTCAATCCACAAGAAAATGTTCATTTCAATATACCAAAAATATATTCAATTCATTACACCAGCAATTTTTCAATTCCATATACACAAAATTTTCAATTCAATATTAGCCAATATTCAATTCATTACACAAGCACTTTTTCAATGTAATACCCCAATAATTGTCATAATTAAGTTATCTATTCAATACACAACTTTTCCCTTTGTTAATACACACTGAACACTCAAGAACAAAAAAAAAAAATTGTCTTTTTATTAATTATGTACTTAATTAATTCTTACTACTCCTGTGTTGATGTTGGCCGCTTCTGTCGCTGCTGTTGTGGACGTTGGTGACCGTTCTGCGCAGGTCGCAGGTCCAATTATGTAGACGAGGATTATTGCTTCTTCTCTAGCAATCACTATCTGGTCATTTTACTGCAACATCTGGGGCATGGTACACTCAGGATCAGGCTTCACGCCTTCTCGTGGACTGACTTCGCGTTGTGTTTCTGTACTCGACACTCCAGACTCGTTCGTCGCAGGATCAGTCACCCTTCCAACACAGCAAGTAACAACACCAGGAATAATAAACAACAGTTTAATACATTAACAGATTGCACATACTGCCATGGCGTCCGCCACTAAGTCATGTATGATAACCAATTGTAAACAAGAACTTCTCTGGACAGACTTACTGGTGCATCAATAACACTTCACAATGATATGATTCACACCCCATGTTCACACCTTACAGCTAACTGCTGTTGACGATTTCTACAAACGCACCTGGCACACAGCCCATAGTTCATCTTGAAACCTCAATACTGATGAAGGCCTCTAGTTATTTGATAACGGCACTCAGCCGACAGTCACATTGAACTCTTGCTAATAATGAAAAGTCCTATATTGATAATCACGGCACACAGCCGTTAGTTCATCTTGAAACCTCAATACTGATGAAGGCCTCTAGTTATTTGATAACGGCACTCAGCCGACAGTCACATTGAACTCTTGCTAATAATGAAAAGTCCTATATTGATAATCACGGCACACAGCCGTTAGTTCATCTTGAAACCTTAATACTGATGAGGATTTCTAAATTCTGTCCTAATGGCACACAGCCGACAGTTCAACTTGATAGGCCTCGTCTACTGATGAAGATTTCTAAATTCTGTCCTAATGGCACACAGCCGACAGTTCAACTTGACATGCATCGTCTACTGATGCAGATTTCTAAATTCTGTCCTAATGGCACACAGCCGACAGTTCAACTTGATATGCATCTTCTACTGATGCAGATTTCTAAATTCTGTCCTAATGGCACACAGCCGACAGTTCAACTTGATATGCATCTTCTACTGATGAAGATTTCTAAATTCTGTCCTAATGGCACACAGCCGACAGTTCATCTTGATATGCCTTGTCTACATTAGACCTAGTTGCAATTAACTAACTTAGCTATCTCTCACTTGATGACTAGCCTGTTACTACGATCATCAGATCACTAGTTGTTTTAATCTATCTCTACCGTAACTTAGTGACTCAACTATCTAGTTCGACTACTGGCCACACACTAACCTGTAACCCAGAATCTGTTTCATACTGTTCCTTGCCCACAGTCTCGTTGTGTCCTGGCGGACACCACGTCTGCATCTGGCCTCGACTCAAGCTCGAATGAATCCTATTCTGCCCTTGGCCTCGACTCAAGCTCGAATGAATTATGTTCTCCCCTAGTTCTTTCTCTTCAATTTCGTTCACACCTGTCCCTCGCCTTGCACGCTTTTCTACCAATTCACCGCGCCCTAATTACATCTAGTGTTCCCATTATCTCCCCTCTCAACATCTCCTTAATTTTCATCATTACGTCCCCTTGACCACATCTCCCACCTATCACTCTTCTTCATTAACTCCCATCTTAACTCCCATCTTAACTCAACTCCCATCTTAACTCCCATCTTAACTCCCATCTTAGCTACCATCTTAACTCAACTCCCATCTTAACTCCCATCCTAACTCCCATCTTAACTCCCATCTTAGCTCCCATCTTAACTCCCATCCTAACTCCCATCTTAACTCCCATCTTAACTCCCATCTTAACTCCCATCTTAACTCCCATCTTAACTCAACTCCCATCTTAACTCCCATCCTAACTCCCATCCTAACTCCCATCTTAACTCCCATCTTAACTCCCATCTTAACTCATCTCCCATCTTAACTCCCATCTTAACTCCCATCTTAACTCCCATCTTAACTACCATCTTAACTTAACTCCCATCTTAACTCCCATCTCTTTCATCTGAAGGAGTGACGTGGATTCAATGTCGTGGAAGTCCTGTGCCCTTCCCACATCGCGGAGGGCATTGATGATGCCCGCCCGATCCAATTGTTGACAGTCCTCAACAATGGTGCTGCTAGCCAACCTGTCCGCTGTTTCATTTCCCCGTACTCCCGTATGTCATGGGACGTAGACAAAGGTGACCGTATGTATTTTTGACTTCTGCAACGACTCTACCCATTGCATGCGTACAGATCCCGCTTCCACTTTTCGTATCATGCTCATCGAATCACTCAGTATACATGCGTGGGTGTAGTCTTGTGACTCTAACCATTTGAATGCCTTGGTCACTGCCATCACCTCCATTGTCATGCTACTCGTGGTCATGGCGTAGGCACCACTGTCTTCCTTGACTATTCTGCCTGCCGATCATGCTGTAAATGCCCATGCAGTCCTTTGGTGTCGTATTACACATATCCGTCTGTATAGATGACTGCATATTTCTCAACGGTGTTATCACAGATCAAACAGCGCATAATACAATTCTATTTTTGATAAATGAGCACCTGGAAGATTACTCTTATAGTAGACTATAAATGGGTTCCAGGAAGTGTACTCTTATAATAGAAGATAAATGGGTTCCTAAAAGTGTAGTATTATAATAGATGATAAATGGGCACATGAAAGTGTACTCTTATAGTAGACTATAAATGGGTTCCTGGAGGTGTAGTCTTATAATAGAAGATAAATGGGTTCTGTAAGTGTACTCTTATAATAGAAGATAAATGGGTTCCTGAAATTGTACTCTTATAATAGAAGATAAATGGGTTCCTGAAATTGTACTCTTATAATAGAAGATAAATGGGTTCCTGAAATTGTACTCTTATAATAGAAGATAAATGAGTTCCTGGAGATGTAGTCTTATAATAGAAGATAAATGGGTTCCTGGAGGTGTAGTCTTATAATAGAAGATAAATGGGTTCCTGGAGGTGTACTCTTATAATAGAAGATAAATGGGTTCCTGGAAGTGTAGTCTTATAATAGAAGATAAATGGGTTCCTGAAAGTGTACTCATATAATAGAAGATAAATGGGTTCCTGGAAGTGTACTCTTATTATAGACGATAAATGGGTTCCTGGAGGTGTACTCTTATAATAGAAGATAAATGGGTTCCTGGAGGTGTACTCTTATAATAGAAGATAAATGGGTTCCTGGAAGTGTAGCCTTATAATAGAAGATAAATGGGTTCCTGGAAGTGTAGTCTTATAATAGAAGATAAATGGGTTCCTGGAAGTGTACTCTTATAATAGAAGATAAATAGGTCCCTAAAAGTGTAGTCTTATAATAGAAGATAAATGGGTTCCTGGAAGTGTACTCTTATAATAGAAGATAAATGGGTTCCTTGAAGTGTAGTCTTATAATAGAAGATAAATGGGTTCCTGGAAGTGTACTCTTATAATAGAAGATAAATGGGTTCCTTGAAGTGTAGTCTTATAATAGACGATAAATGGGCGCCTTGAAGTGTATCTTATAATAGACGATAAATGGGTTCCTTGAAGTGTACTCTTATAATAGAAGATAAATGGGTTCCTTGAAGTGTAGTCTTATAATAGACGATAAATGGGTTCCTGGAAGTGTAGTCTTATAATAGACGATAAATGGGTTCCTTGAAGTGTAGTCTTATAATAGACGATAAATGGGTTCCTTGAAGTTGTAGTCTTATAATAGAAGATAAATGGGTTCCTTGAAGTGTAGTCTTATAATAGACGATAAATGGGTTCCGGGAAGTGTACTCTTATTATAGACGATAAATGGGTTCCTTGAAGTGTAGTCTTATAATAGACGATAAATGGGTTCCTTGAAGTTGTAGTCTTATAATAGAAGATAAATGGGTTCCTTGAAGTGTAGTCTTATAATAGACGATAAATGGGTTCCTTGAAGTTGTAGTCTTATAATAGAAGATAAATGGGTTCCTTGAAGTGTAGTCTTATAATAGACGATAAATGGGCGCCTTGAAGTGTATCTTATAATAGACGATAAATGGGTTCCTTGAAGTGTAGTCTTATAATAGACGATAAATGGGTTCCGGGAAGTGTACTCTTATTACAGACGATAAATGGGTTCCTGGAAGTTTCCTCTTATAGTAGACGATACGGGTGAGGATTTTTCCGAAGCTTATATTTGTGTTGGGCACCCGATGACTACCAAATGAACAGATTGCCCTCTTCATTATCCTGGCTCTTAAGGACGTTAACTCGGCGTAGATACGTTGTGTTGTATCAACATAGTATAATCGATGTAGCGTATCAAATCAGTGTCAGATTTGGTTCAATTATTTGATATAAAATGTTCAGAGGCTTAGAGAGAGAACTTTGAGACGCTGACAGCTTCCAGCTCTGTTGATGTTTAGCGTTTACCTCCCCTTGTGGAATATATTATCTCTCTCCGTACTTTTTTGAGGCACCATGCGCCTTCATGTCTGAGAGATGCGATCAGAAATGAAGAACTGAGAAAAAAGCTAGGAATAACCCCCGCAATAGAATATATAAGGAAACAACAGATAAAATGGTTTGGCCACGTGACAAGACAGAAAGATAAAAAAAAACAACACAACGAGGCTTCAATAAACGTTGCGAGAATACCAGACCCAAGGGTCGACCACGAAAAAGATGGATCGACGGAATATTAGAAGCACTAGGAAACATAACAGCAGCAGAGGCGAACAGAAAAACAAAAGACCGCAAATTATATCTCCCCTCGACACTGAAAGGCAGATGAGGAAGGAAAGAAGAAGAAGAAGAGTGCGCCATACCGATTTCGGTCATGTACGTTTAGCCGCACAGTGCGTCACTCTCAATTGGATTAGTGTAAACCGTCATCAAACCATATTCTTTTTTATATGTCTTGTATCATCTTGGTATTGATGAAATATAATACCTTGTTTAATTATCTAAAAATTCATATATAATATGTTAAGGGTTAGATAAATATAGACATGTAGATTAATATTTAAAAACATGAAAAATATGTTGTCTCTGAAATCTCTACCGCCAAATTGATTAAAACCTTCCTTACTGAAAGTGTTAATGTTATAGGGAAGTGAAGTATTAAACCCCCACGGTCGACCCAGCCGTTTTTCAGAAATGGGTACCAGGGTATTACCCTGGGAAGGTAAGGAATGTCGCTTCGCATCTGAGTTTCGATGCTTGAGGCTACACTATATAGAAATATCCGAACATTTCTGGATAGGTGGCCGAGCACATATGGGTGGAAACTCGCGTGCTAAGACGCCGGTTCAAGTCTCGTACTTGACCTTTACCTTTACTTGCTTTAATAATCTGCTACATATAGAGGTGGCATGACCTCACGCAGTCATATAGCAAAGACCTCGGACTCCACAAGGAGATGAATTCTTCTAATTTTATTTTCTTCATTATTTTCATTAGTTTTAGTTACTTCTTATAACGTAATTAGATTCTATTAAATTTCTCGTATGTTTCTGTCTGTTTTTGTATTTGTTGTTTTCTTAGAAAGTTGTGAAGGCCGACATTCATTGCTTTCTATTGTTATCCTATGTAATGATGTCAAAAGACACCGTTGAACTAGTTCCCTGCTCACTAGCTCTACCGCAACAACGTAATTACTTGCATATTCCACGGTTCTAAGACGTGGAGATAGGGGCAGACCAAGAAAAAAGTGGTTTCAAGCAGTAAAGTGTCCTTGAACGTGATGACAGATGAAGTGGTAGATCTGGATAGGGCAGAGATTCTTTCAGTGGAGTTAATTATGATGCAACGTTCTGTGGGAGATCTCGCTAGGGTAGAAATTCTTTCAGTGGAGTTGTGGTGATGCAAAGTTCTGTGGGAGATCTGGCTAGGGTAGAAATTCTTTCAGTGGAGTTGTGGTGATGCAAAGTTCTGTGGGAGATCTGGCTAGGGTAGAAATTCTTTCAGTAGGGTTGTGGTGATGCAACGTTCTGTGAGAGATCTGGCTAGCTCAGAAATTCTTTCAGTGGGGTTGTGGTGATGCAACGTTCTGTGAGAGATCTGGCTAGCTCAGAAATTCTTTCAGTGGGGTTGTGGTGATGCAACGTTCTGTAGAGGAGATGCAATCTAATAACGAATGGGTGGTATGTTCAGTATCACGTCAGACCTTTGTACTATTAATTTCTTTTAAAAACTATATAGTACCTATTTTTAGTTATTTGGTGAAATATAAAGTAGAGTAGGTCTGAAATTAATATTTTGAATATCAGGGAATTGAGACCAGAACCTCTTGATCAGTACGTAGTGCACCAACCACTTACTTGCCACTTAGTTGCACTCACCCTTATATTAATTATGAACAATTTAGCTTCTCTTGAAATTTGTCGCAATTAAATTGTAATAAAAATTTGTGGGACACCCTGTAGTATATTGCCAACATCCAGGTATTGATTGTTTTGTGACTATTAGCCAAGCTAGTCTAAAAATAGATATGCTGTATGGAGTAACAGATGGTCAGTACCTTGGTAAACACTGTCCTCTTGTTAAGTGTTTTTTTTTCTTTACGTAGTTGAAGTGAGTGTTGAAACTCTCCTTCTCTCTACTTCCTTCTTACTCTCTTTAATTTGTATACATTACCAGACCCTTCTTACACGAAAGGTCTCAGTCTGAATAGTAAGAAAGCAGAAGTAATGATTATATCGAAGAAACAATCATCACCATCATGCAGCATACAAATAAACAGGACAAATTTGAAACAAGTGCAACGCATTAATATAGTTGGTACAATAATAACATCGGATGGAAGATGCACCACAGAAATAAAAAGCAGAATAGCTCAGGATAAAATAGCAGAAAATAAAAAAAATGTCTTATGCAATAAATCTATATCAAAAGAAGTGAGAAAGAGAATTTATCAATGCTATATAGAATCAATTCCGAACTCTGGACGCAAATCATGGACAGCAGACAAATAAATGAATAGACGATTAGAGACATCAAAGATAAGATTTCTTAGAAGAATGTTGAAAGTTTCATGGACAGCTGAAAAGAATAATTAGGAAATTCTCAAAGAGGCCGACACAAAAAGGGAGCTCCTAAAAAAACATCAGAAAGAAACAATCAATATTTTTTGGGCACATCATGAGAAGAGGAAAGTTGTAATACTTGGTTACAATTGGCAAAAAACATGGAAAGAGAGATCGCGGACGACAAAGACAAAAAAAGTACTTGATAGCTTGGCGCCATGGCATGGAAAACAGTCAACAACAGAAATGATGTGATACATAGTGGACAGAAGATTGTGGAGGGACATGATCACCTACGCCAACCGGTATGGCACATGATGATGATGTATGGCAGTGAACCTCTCAAGACAGAAAAAGAGCGAGATCTGACCACGTGACCTTCTCTGTAACAGATATGTTCCATTATCATTTGATCAATCTTATAGTTACTCATCAAACAAAGAAGATAACAAAAAACCTCACCATTAAACTTATGTGCCTTATATCCATTTATCTCCTTTTATTTTTTTCCCATTTATTTATTCCTGTGAGGAAGAAACTCGAAATTGAACCAGCCATCGAATACATAAAGAAACAAGAGATAAATTGGTTCGGCCACACAACAAGACAAAAAGAACTAACAATGACTCAAAGAGCCATAAACAAACGCTACGAAAACGCCATATTAACAGGAAGACCGAGAAAGAGATGGATAAAAGGAATACTAGAGTCACTAGGAGGGATAACACCAGAAGAGGCCAACAGAAGAGCAAAGAATCGCAGATTGTATCTCCCCTCGACGCCAACGGCAATGGAGGAAGGATAGAAGAAGGAGAAGAAACTGTCTTTTTTGATTGGATAGTTATTTATAGCTTTGATGCTTCCGTTCTCACGATTCTGAATCATTAATTTGTAACTTTCTTCTTATATCTCTTCCAATAAATAGAGATTTATATTTCAAACTTGTTATACATGTCTTACTCGACCTCTTTTCAGATTACATCTTTTATTTCATTGTTATTTTGCCAATTTAGTCGAGCGTGCTAAGTTACTTTTGTTGGAAGTAACGTCTCTTTGCACTTAATTCGACCGTTCTCTGATCTATCTTTAGAAGACCCATGAGTAAAGAATACTCTAGCACTAATCCTAACCCTAAATATACCCTAAACCTAACTCTAAACATAACTCTAAACCTAACTTTAAACCTAACTCTAACCATAACTCTAACCCTAACCCTAAACCCTAACTCTTATTGAACAAATCAAATTAAATGCAGAAAAAAACTAGAAGCTGTTGATACATTCAAATGCGTGCGATCAATCAGGGGAGATCATTCGTTTGGCAGACATAATTTAGGATGCTAAACCCGTCAATTACCGATCATCATCATCATCATCGAGTGTCGTCTCGCGCAACGAAGGTTGGCTGCCATGGAGCGCCATTCCACTCTGTCTCTTGCTTTGATGGTGCAGGCTGTCATAGACTGACTTGTCCATCTTTTGATGTTACTCATCCATGTTAGTCTTATTCTACCTCTGCCTCTTTTACCCTGTATTTTCCCCTCCAATATTACTTTTAGTAGGCTGTTGTATCTTTTAACATGTCCCACTAATCTCATTTGTCTTTTTTGAATTGTTTTTAGTAGTTCTATTTTCATTTTTAGTTGTTTTAAGACTTCATCGTTTGTTTTCTTTTCTTTCCATCCGATTATTCCTATTCTTTTATAAATCCACATTTTAAAGGCTTCAATTTTCTGTTCTGTTTGTGCGTTTATTTTTTATGAATTATCATAAGAGAATGTTATATAGGGAAGAAACCAAAAATAGGAAAATAGGCCTTAACAAACATGCTTGTAGATAATGCACAGCCTGTTTTCCACTACTACTTCTTCTTCTACCTTTAAGCTCCCTGTGGAGCATAGGTCTTCAACAGACACCTTCCAAGTCGTTCTGTTTCTTGCCATTTTTTTAAGGTTATTCCATGTCTTCTCCATCATCTTTATCTCTGCTTCTGTTTGTCTTCTCCAAGAATTTCTTGGTCTTCCTCTTTGTCTTTTCCCATGGGGATTCCAAGAAAGGGCCTGTTGTGCAATACTCTCAATATGCAACGTAGTCCCTTATTCAACTGAAGAAGAAAGATGAACCTTTTCATATATCTGTGTTTTTAAAAATTGATTTATTTTGCTGTTTGTAAATTGTTCATGTATTTTTGTTGACTTTTTCGTCAAGGGTTAGCCTAGTGGATAACACGTTGTACTCCAACGAAACAACTCTCCAACGACTCTCCAACGACTCTCCAACAACTCTCCAACAACTCTCCAACGACTCTCCAACGACTCTCCAACAACTCTCCAACAACTCTCCAACAACTCTCCAACAACTCTCCAACAACTCTCCAACGACTCTCCAACAACTCTCCAACAACTCTCCAACAACTCTCCAACAACTCTCCAACAACTCTCCAACAACTCTCCAACGACTCTCCAACAACTCTCCAACGACTCTCCAACGACTCTCCAACAACTCTCCAACGACTCTCCAACGACTCTCCAACGACTCTCCAACGACTCTCCAACAACTCTCCAACGACTCTCCAACAACTCTCCAACGAACAGGAGAGCGTCGGTTCGAATCATCATCATCATCAAGTACCGGGCCTGCTGGCGTAGGTGATCATGTCTCTCTACAACTTTCAATCTCGACAGTTATTTATCATTTCTGTTGTTGACCTTCTGCCAAGCCATTCACTTAAGCTGTCTGGTATCTTTTCTCTTTGCTTCCCTCTATCTCATCGTCCCTCAATTTTTCCAGTTGTTACAATATATTCCAGCTGCTCCCTTCTCATTATATGGCCAAAAATGATGATTGTTTCTTCCTAATATTGCAAATTAGCTCTCTTTTTGCTTTGGCCTCTTTCAGAACGTCTTCATTACTCTTCCAAACTCTCCATGGTATTCTCAACATTCTTCTGTAACACTCCATTTCTACAGCCTCTTGTGATTTTCATGTCTGTTGTTCTATTGTCCATGATTCACATCCATATGTTAAGACTGGCTCTACATAACATTTAAGAACTCTTGTTCTTGTTTCTACTGTCAGAAAAAGGGTTGCAAAGTACCTTCCTCATCGTTGGAGTTCGAAGCACGGTTAGGTAAAGAAAATAAATGATATCGGGGTTGAGAAAATAGAAGATCTGATCTGAATACCCACGCAGCGACTGCACTGGGCGTGTTTTTTTTCCTCTCAAGTTTTATACCTCCGCCCCCACCCATTCCCCACCAACACAAACATGTATATACACTCAGGCAGACCTGGAAATAGATTTATGACGTAAAAATAGTCGTATCATGATTACGTCATTTTGATCTTAAATAATGTTTAATGTAGAAATTAAAGTATTAATGAAACACATTCTTTCAGTGTTCTCTGTTGTGTGTTTACGAATTATTGGTACCTTGCTTAATCAGCTCTTTAAATAATTTCTCAAGTCTTTGATAAACTCAATTATCTCATTTTCATATTCTCATATTCTCAAATTTCACAATCACCTCTCTACCTCATTATGTCATTTTAGAATCATTTAACTATCTCATTGTCTCATTCCAAAATTATTTAACTATCTCATTGTCTCATTCCAAAATTATTTAACTATCTCATTATGTCATTCCAAAATTATTTAACTATCTCATTATACAATTTCACAATGGTGTAGCTACTTTTTTTTAAATTTCACTTTAGAATCGTTTAGCAATTTCATTATCTTATATCACTATTGCCTCCCTACCTCACTATCTCATTTCACAATATAACTTCTTACTTATCGAGTTATTGAGTTATTTGCGTGCCATCATCATTGCACTCCGAACATGTCCATAGGTGCTCAGATCCCCTCCTGTGCAAGTCCCGCAGTGTCCAGCGACTGACGACTCCAGTTCTATGTTGGTTGATAAGTCTTCTTATACATCTTCTTCTTCTACTTTTTCAGCTCCCTGTGGAGCATAGGTCTTCAATAAACACTTTCCAAGTCGCTCTGTTTTTTTCCCATTCTTCTAAGATCATTCCATGTCTTCCCCATCATCTTCATCTCTTCTTCTATCAGTCTTCTCCAAGAATTCCTTGGTCTTCCTCTTTGTCTTTTTCCCTGCGGATTCCAAAAAAGGGCCTGTTGTGTAATACTTCCACGTGGCTTCCGCAGCGTGTGTCCTATCCAGCGCCATTGTCTTCGCTGTATCTCTTTATCCATTGGTATTTAGCTGGCACATTTATGGAAATGTACCTTCTTATACATCCGGACACCAATTTTCTCGTTTCTGGCTGTGTCCGTCCTAGCTCCCACCTCTTTCGTCCGAAGTAATTCCTTGGACTCATGCTTGTCAAAGTCCATCCCACATCTGATCCATCCCACATCTGATCCACCCCACATCTGATCCATCCCACATCTGATCCATCCCACATCTGATCCATCCCACATCTGAGAGGGCATTGATGACGTTCGCCCGGCCCATTGGTCGGCCGCTTTGAACGACAGATTTGGTCAAATTCTTCTTATTTATCTCACGTTACAAGTTTATAATTACCTCATTATCTCATTATTTTTCTTCACAAATCATTATCATTTTTTCTCTTCTTCTTCTTTTTTCCTTCTTCATGTGTCTTTCAGCATCGAGGGGAGATATAATTTGCGGTATTTTGATGTTCTGTTCGCCTCTGCTGCGGTTATGTTCCCTAGTGTTTCTAATATTCCATTGATCCATCTTTTTCGTGATCGACCCTTGGGGCTGGTGTTCTCGCAACGTTTGTTGAAAGCTCGTTGTGCTGTGCTTAGATTACTCTGCCTTGTAACGTGTACAAACCATTTTATCTGTTGTTTCTTTATATATTATATGGCGGGGTTATTCCTAGCTTTTTTCTCAGTTCTTCATTTCTGATCTTATCTCTCGGACTGTTTCCTGTCATTCGTCTAACACATTTCATCTCAGTAGAGGTTATTTTTCTTATTGTTCTTGCATCTAGGGTCCAGGTCTGGCGTTGGTAGCACAACGTTGGGATGAAGATTGTATTGTATAGTGCCTGTTTTGCCTCTAGTGGTATTTCCATGTTGGACAATACAGGTGATAGCTATGTAATTATTTGATAAGCTTTCATACTTCTTTAGTCTATCTCTGCTGTTTTCTATTTTTTTCTCTCAAAGAGAAAAAAGAAGAAAAGCAAACACAAGCAACCTTTAGCAGTTGCCATCAATTTGTGTTTACAACTTAAAGATATCGATCCCAGTGGCAAACCCACAAATCGATATCGACAAACTGAATCACGAGACCTCGCAAGTTGGATGACCAGGTGACTCACTCGACAAAGTCTCGTGCAAGATGTTGCATAGGATATAATCTTAACAATCACATGGACTCATATCTTTCTCGTGAATCACTATCATTCTGTTTGACTTATGACGTTGACGAAATGCTTCCAAAATTATATTAAAACGTTAATGTTCTTGTATGTGTATGCACGTTAATGTTCTTGTATGTGTATGCACGTTAATGTTCTTGTATGTGTATGCACGTTAATGTTCTTGTATGTGTATGCACGTTAATGTTCTTGTATGTGTATGCACGTTAATGTTCTTATATGTGTATGCACGTTAATGTTCTTGTATGTGTATGCACGTTAATGTTCTTGTATGTGTATGCACGTTAATGTTCTTGTATGTGTATGCACGTTAATGCTCTTATATGTGTATGCACGTTAATGTTCTTATATGTGTATGCACGTTAATGTTCTTGTATGTGTATGCACGTTAATGTTCTTGTATGTGTATGCACGTTAATGTTCTTGTATGTGTATGCACGTTAATGTTCTTGTATGTGTATGCACGTTAATGTTCTTGTATGTGTATGCACGTTAATGTTCTTGTATGTGTATGCACGTTAATGTTCTTGTATGTGTATGCACGTTACTTATCGACTACAATGGGTATACATTTTTGTTCCAAGGACAAAGTTGAATCTCTGTATGTTACTCTTCTATCTTAATGTGTTACTCTCCATTCACTGTATGTTACTCTTCTCCTTTATGTGTTTCTCTCCAATCTCTGTATGTTACTCTTCAATCTTATTGTGTTACTCTCCATTCTCTGTATGTTACTCTTCTCCTTAATGTGTTACTCTCCATTCTCTGTATGTTACTCTTCTATCTTATTGTGTTTCTCTCCAATCTCTGTATGTTACTCTTCTATCTTATTGTGTTTCTCTCCAATCTCTGTATGTTACTTTTCTATCTTATTGTGTTTCTCTCCAATCTCTGTATGTTACTCTTCTATCTTATTGTGTCTCTCTCCAATCTCTGTATGTTACTTTTCTATCTTATTGTGTTTCTCTCCAATCTCTGTATGTTACTCTTCTATCTTATTGTGTTTCTCTCCAATCTCTGTATGTTACTTTTCTATCTTATTGTGTTTCTCTCCAATCTCTGTATGTTACTTTTCTATCTTATTGTGTTTCTCTCCGACACAACACCTGTGACACTGTCGCTACACGTTAACGGATAAACTTCGGATCAAATCTAAGCACTTTTGGATGTGCAGTGAAGATTATCTGTCCACCGAACTAAACTCAAATCATCATGAAGTGAAGGAATCATGTTGTTGCCCTAGAGACTCAACAAAGTGTATCACATGCTGACTGAACGAGAAGAAAGCGAGAAGAAGATGATGATGATCTGCTAACCAAAACTAACAAATCTATTCCAACCCTGGAATAGCTTACGCCCTTTGCTCCCGTTAATGATATCGTATTCAAACATCTGAAACAGATTCAACAGAATTAGGTATTTCATGCTACAAATTCACACGCCACCTCCGTAATTGTCTCTTGTTCGAGACCAGTTTTTTTTATACTTACATCTGGTCTGTGGCCAAAATTGCATTTCAGAAAATGAAAAACGTTTTTATACAAGTCTATGTCAATAGAAGTGAGAAAGAGAGTCCATCGGTGCTATATAGAAATAATTCTGACCTATGGAAGCGAATAATGGACAGTAAACAAACAAATGAAAAGACGATTAGAGGCCACAGAGATGAGATTTCTTAGAAGAATGTTGACAGTTTTCTGGACAGCTAAAAGGACAAACGAGGACATTCTCAAAGAGGCCATCACAAATAGGGAGCTCTTAAAATACATCAGAAAGAAACAATCAACATTTTCAGGCTCATCATGAGAAGAGGAAAATTGGAATACTTGGTTGCAACTGGAAAAATACAGGACAAGAGAGACCGCGGACGAAAAAGAGAGAAGATACTAAATACCTCTGGTGTCATGGCATGGTAGACAGTCCACAACAGAATTGATACGATGCACGGTGGATAGAAGATTGTGGAAGGACATGATCGCCTACGCCAACCGGTATGGCACATGCTGATGATGACAGCTGGTCTACCTATCCAGGTATCGTTCCACAATCCACCGCCTGTGGATTCTCAAGGTAGTAGGGAAAGTCCCGCCCGCAAGCAATCCTGCAGAGAGTAATCAAGCGCAACATAAATTATCCAATTCTTATTATTGAGGGACCTGAGGTAAAGTCGTGGTTATTGAACTGATCTGCTGGAGATAAGAAGTCAGGTACTATCTTGATCGACGGCTTCTGGGTTCACCCAGCCGTAAATTGTAATATCTATAATATTTAAGGAGCTCCCTTTTTGTGTTGGCCTCTTTCATAATTTCCTCATTGGCCTTTTTAGCTATCTGAACTTTCAACTTTCTTCTGAGAAATCAAATCTCTGTGGCCTCTAATCGTCTATTTAATTATTTGTTTACTGTCCATGATTCACTTCCATAGGTCAGAACTGGCTCTATATAGCACCGCTGAACTCTCTTTCTCACGTCTATTGACATATCTTTTTCATAAAATGAGAAATACTTTATATTACAAGTCATTATCTTTGAAGGTTAGAAAGAGAGTTTTGCAGTACAAAGTCGATTCAATGCTGCTTTATGAATGTGAATCGTGGATATTAAACAAAGAAAGATACAACGCCGGATAGAATCAGTTCAGATGTGTACCGTGGCTTCCTCGTGACTTTATCGCCATTGTATCTTCATGTAGTGTGGTCCGATGTCTAACCTTTATGGAAAATGAAAACAAACAGGAAGTCCCGTGTTCACACGTGCACGTTAAACAACCCTTAGCAGTCGAAAAGAGTAGGGCAAAATGGCCGCTCTCAAAATTATGCAAATTTAGCCATGTAGAAGATGGATATGCCGAGACTAAAGGCGGATCTAGCGCTGGTTTAATGGGAACTAGATACAAAACGTGACCACCCTCACTTAGTGAGTGAACGTTAAGAATAGAAAGAATAGTTTTTTTTTCAAAATGTTTAGAAAATGTGTTAGTCAAAACACGCCACGAACGTTGAAGACAATCATGTTGTACTGATCTCTACCTGAACCAGCTGCAACTGTAGCATGGGTTTGGTTATTGATTTAGCGGTTATTTGCTGAGTAATAAAATGATGAATAATAATAACAACGCAACATGTTGTGTCTCTGCGTACAGTTAGCGCATTTCTCTCGCTATAGCTGACTGGGTAGTTCATGTTCAGAAAACGCTGAACGTGAAAGCTGTTCGTGTGTTTATCGAGATGTGTTAGTCATGTTTACGTGTGTAGCATCGACCAGGTCACTCAAGTAGCGGTTTGGATAAGGTGTGTTAAGTGAGCACTGGCTATTTTTCTTGGATATTATGTCTTCGCGAGACCGACGCCTTAGTTCTCAGAAGTCTTTGGAGAGAGAAAACAGTAAAGGGGATGATCCATGGTGTCTGACTTGTGGAGCTAATTTGGCTTTGGAAGGTAGAACGTACACAATTGTCCAGCGACATATTAATGGCGAACTCTGTGATATATTCTCCCGCGTTCTGGGGGCGGAGTTTAGCCCGGACTACGCGTCAATCAACGTGTGCAACAGATGTGAGAGACAGCTTAGAAGACTAGGTCGGTACAACAGTATTGTGCTAGCCAGGCACGAGGCAGAGAAGTTAAGGGAACAACTAGAGAAAAATCTTGCCAAACACGGCCAAAAAGTTATTGAATCCGGGCGTGTTGCAGACCTTCCGTCACCATCTTTGGATACGGCACCTGTGATAGCAGAAAGAAGTGAAATTGTGCTTTCCTCCACTGGAGCTGGGAAGAGTCACGCTTTTGAAGGACACTCGAGCATCAGAAAGACCGGGAAGTTATCTAGTAGAAGTGTAAGTAGCGTTCATTTTGAAGACGACGTTGAGTTTGGACGGAGAGAGGCTCTGGTTAGGAAGTTCAGTGCTCCAGTGGCAAGTCTCAAAAAACGAGAGTCTATCTCTTCGTTCAGCGAAGCCGAAAAGCGTAGGGAGGCCAGACGCAGGAAGTGGTCGAGCGCTTCGTCCACTAGCGACGATAATCAGCCAACCTCCCCGGGGGGCACGTCATCGCCCCGGAAGTTGTCTCTGATTGGCAGAAGCGTTGCACTAAACTCGTTCCATTATCGCGATGCAAACCGGCTCCACCAGAAATCAAGATCGATTGATCAGCAAACGATTTCTAACGAACTGACCACTGACTACCCAAGAGAGCCACAAGAACCGCTTGAAAGTCCAGAAGAGCATCTCTCTTCCGACATGTCTACATCTGATGAGAAAATTGAGTCACCTGAAGATAAAACTGAGTCGAAACCACTGTCCACTAATGAAGCAAAACCTGCGTCTCGCAGAAGGAGCTTTCTGGCCCGATTTATGCCAAAGAAATCGTTAGAGTCACAAAACAGTACAGAAGAAGCACCAAAAGAGATTAAAGATAATTCAGAACAAGACAAGAATCTTGGTGCCAAAGAAAACTCAGAACACGGAGAGAAAGTTAGTGACAAAGAAAACTCAGAACACGGAGAGAAAGTTAGTGACAAAGAAAACTCAGAACATGACAAGAATTTAGATGGCAAAGTAAACTCTGAAACTGATGAGAGTTCAAGTGTCAAACAAAACTATGAGACTGGCCAGAATGTAGCGCACAATGAACAATCTATTGATGACAATCTGTGTGTCATTGAAAACTCTGAAAGTAGCGAAAAAGGTGATGTCACAGAAAACTCTGAGAATTACAAGAATCCAGATGGCAAAGGAAATTCAGAATCTAGGGAAAACGTGTGTCTTGAAGGTGAGCAAGTTCAAGGTCATGTTACAGATAATGAGGCCAGTGCTCTGCGGGCTGGGAGAATAAATCCCTTCAATAAAGAGCAAATAGTAGTCCAGGCAGACAATAATGCCACTCGGAATGAAAGCATTGATGATGACGTCTTTGTTCCAGGAACTGGCGAGGAGAGGTCACTTCCAAGAATGGATTCCCTGGCGCCTGATGATGAGTTGTTCCCGAAAGGAGATACTGATCCGTTCAAAGAGGATTCCGCACACGATAGTGACTACTCGAATGATGGAGAAATGGACCCCAGTGACTTCAACGCGGACAATCATAGCGTCATTTCAGAAGTGGAAGAAAGAATAACCACAAAGACAAAGTTCAAAGGGGCTTATTATAACATTGGAAGTACCGAAGATCTGTTGCAGGAATTTGCAGATGAGGAGGACAGGGAAAAGGCGATGTGGTCGAAGCTGACGTTCACTGAAAGCATAGATGTTGGTGATGGTTGCATGGATTCACCTGTGCGACCACCTCGACGGAAGTCAGGGAAGTCGTCCCAGAAGTCGCTGAAGAGAAAAGGTAACCTTTTACACTTCGAGATAAACTCTTTTTATATCGAAAATATTTTTGATGGGATTAATTATGTAGAAATTAACAAAGAAACGTTCAGGGGTTTTCAAATTATGTGTCAAGAGACACTGACATTAGAAACTACAGAAGAATTGGAAAAAGATTGTAGTTTGCGTTCAGAACTTGTGCTAAATCTTATAGAATCGTGTCCAATCAATTCAGATGATAGTTCTGGTACGTGGTCTTCAACATCCAATGAGATTCTGGTATCGCATCTAGGCGGGGCATTAGAAGGACTGCAGAACTTAAACCTACCACGAGACAGTGATTTACAAGCTGCAGACGAGGAGACCGCGTGTAATCATTTCAGGGCAGGTGAAACCTTTATTTTAGGGTTTTTCTTTATGGAAACTTAATTCGCACACTATAATATGCATGCCTCACGTGAAGTAATGTTTCCGGTGTCTCCAGCAGTCGCTTCTCTCTTTCTCTTTCCCAATCTCTCTCTCTCAGCACCAAATTTCGGCTTCAGCGAGCACGTCATTAAATAATTCACAAAAAATGGACTGCAGAAATCTCTGTTTTCAAATGTTTTTTCTCTCTTTTTTATTCATTTTTTTTCGTCTGTTAGTATATTTTACATTAACATGCATAGTGTCCAGAAGTGTTTAGTTAGTTCTTGACTTTAGTTGATGACTTTCGTTGTTGACTTTAGTTGATGACTTTAGTTGATGACTTTAGTTGATGACTTCAATTAATAACTTTAGTTGATGACTTTAGTTGATGAGTTTAGTTGATGACTTCAATTAATAACTTTAGTTGATGACTTTAGTTGATGAGTTTAGTTGATGACTTTAGTTGATGACATTAGTTGATGACTTCAATTAATAACTTTAGTTGATGACTTTAGTTGATGACTTTAGTTGATGAGTTTAGTTGATGAGTTTAGTTGATGAGTTTAGTTGATGAGTTTAGTTGATGACTTTAGTTGATGACTTCAATTAATAACTTTAGTTGATGACTTTAGTTCATGAGTTTAGTTGATGACTTTAGTTGATGAGTTTAGTTGATGAGTTTAGTTGATGAGTTTAGTTGATGAGTTTAGTTGATGACTTCAATTAATAACTTTAGTTGATGACTTTAGTTGATGAGTTTAGTTGATGACTTTAGTTGATGAGTTTAGTTGATGACTTTAGTTGATGACTTCAATTAATAACTATAGTTGATGACTTTAGTTGATGAGTTTAGTTGATGACGTTAGTTGATGACTTCAATTAATAACTTTAGTTGATGACTTTAGTTGATGACTTTAGTTGATGAGTTTAGTTGATGACTTCAATTAATAACTTTAGTTGATGACTTTAGTTGATGAGTTTAGTTGATGACTTTAGTTGATGACTTTAGTTGATGACTTTAGTTGATGACTTTAGTTAATGACTTCAATTAATAACTTTAGCTGATGACTTTAGTTGATGAGTTTAGTTGATGACTTTAGTTGATGATTTCAATTAATAACTTTAGCTGTTGACTTTAGTTGATGACTTTAGTTGATGACGTTAGCTGTTGACTTTAGCTGTTGACTTTAGTTGATGACTTTAGCTGTTGAATTTAGTTGATGACTTTAGTTGATGACTTTAGCTGTTGACTTTAGTTGATGACGTTAGCTGTTGACATTAGTTGATGACTTTAGTTGATGACGTTAGTTGATGACTTTAGTTGATGACTTTAGCTGTTCACTTTAGTTGATGACGTTAGCTGTTGACTTTAGTTGATGACTTTAGCTGTTGACTTTAGTTGATGACTTTAGCTGTTGACTTTAGTTGATGACTTTAGCTGTTGACTTTAGTTGATGACTTTAGCTGTTCACTTTAGTTGATGACGTTAGCTGTTGACTTTAGTTGATGACTTTAGCTGTTGACTTTAGTTGATGACTTTAGCTGTTGACTTTAGTTGATGACTTTAGCTGTTGACTTTAGTTGATGACTTTAGCTGTTGACTTTAGTTGATGACTTTTAATGATGATTTTACTTGATGACTTTAGTTGTTGACTTCATTTGAAGACTTTAGTTGATGACTTTAGTTGTTGATGACTTCAGTTGTTGACTTCTGTTGATGACGTTAGTTGATGTCATAAGTTGATGACTTTAGTTGATGGTTTATTTTATGACTTTAGTGGATGACATTCGCTAATGACTTTAGTTGATGACTTTAGTTGATGACTTTCGCTAATGACTTTGGTTGATAACTTTGTTTGATGATTTTGCTTAATAAAAGTTTACTTATTGCCTTGCTATTCCAACACTTTTTATGTTGAATTACAAACTGTCCTAGCCTCTACCAATCTGTCCTAGCCTCTTCCAATCTGTCCTAGCCTCTACCAACATGTCCTTGCCTCTACCAATCTGTCCTAGCCTCTACCAATCTGTACTAGCCTCTACCAACCTGTCCTAGCCTCTACCAATCTGTCATAACCTCTACCAATCTGTTCTAGCTTCTATCAATCTGTCCTAGCCTCTACGAATCTGTCCTAGCCTCTACCAACCTATCCTAGCCTCTTTCAACCTGTCATAGCCTCTACAAATCTTTCACAGCCTCTACCAACATGTCCTAGCCTCTACCAATCTGTCCTAGCCTCTACCAATCTGTACTAGCCTCTACCAACATGTCCTAGCCTCTACCAATCTGTCATATCCTCTACCAATTTGTCCTAGCATCTACCAACCTATCCTAGCCTCTTTCAAGCTGTCCTAGCCTTTACCAATCTGTCCTAGCCTCTACCAATCTGTCCTAGCCTCTACCAATCAGTCATAGCCTTTACCACTCAGTCCTAGCATCTACCAATCTGTCCTAGCCTCTACCAATCTGTCCTAGCCTTAACCAATCTGTCCTAGCCTCAACCAATCTGTCCTAGCCTCTACCAACCTATCCTAGTCTCTACCAATCTGTCCTAGCCTCTACCAATCTGTCCTAGCCTCTACCAATCTGTCCTAGCCTCTTCCAACCTTCACTAGCCTCTACCAATCTGTCCTAGCCTCTTCCAACCTGCACTAGCCTCAACAAACTTTTCCTAGCCTCTACCAATCTGTCCTAGTCTCTACCAATCTATCCTAGCGTCTACCAATATGTCCTAGCCTCTACCAATCTTTCCTAGCCTCTACCAATCTGTCCTAGCCTCTACCAATATGTGCTAGCCTCTACCAATCTGTCCTAGCCTCTACCAATCTGTCCTAGCCTCTTCCAACCTTCACTAGCCTCTACCAATCTGTCCTAGCCTCTTCCAACCTGCACTAGCCTCAACAAACTTTTCCTTGCCTCTACTAATCTGTCCTAGCATCTACCAATCTGTCCTAATCTCTACCAATATGTCCTAGACTCTACCAACATGTACTAGCAACTACCAATCTATCCTAGCCTCTACCAATCTCTCCTAGCCTCTACCAATCTGTCCTATCTTCTACCAATCTGTCCTAGCCTCTACCAACCTGTCCTAGCCTCTACCAAACTGTCCTAGCCTCTACCAATCTGTCCTAGCCTCTACCAATCTGTCCTACCCTCTACCAATCTCTCCTAGCCTCAACCAACCTTTCCTAGCCTCTAGCAATCTATCCTAGCCTCTACCATTCTGTCCTAGTCTCAACCAACCTGTCCTAGCCTCTAGCAATCTGTCTTATCCTCTACCAATTTGTCCTACCCTTTACCAATCTGTCCTAGCCTCTACCAATCTGTCCTAGCCTCTACCAACATGTACTAGCCTCTACCAATCTGTCCTAAACGTTAAAAATCTGTCCTAGCCTCTACCAATCTGTCCTAGCTTCTAACAATCTGTCCTAGCCTCTACCAACCTGTCCTAGCCTCTACCAGTCTGTCCTAGCTTCTACCAATCTGTCCTAGCCTCTACCAACCTGTGCATATCCTCTACCAATCTGTCCTAGCATCTACCAATCAGTCCTAGCTTCTGCCAATCTGTCATAACCTCTACCAATCTGTCCTAGTCTCAACCAACCTGTCCTAGCCTTTACCAATCTGTCATAGCCTCTACCAATCTGTCCTAAACTCTACCAACCTGTCCTAGCCTCTGCCAATCTGTCCTAAACTCTACCAATATGTCCTAGTCTCTACCAATCTGTCCTAGCCTCTACTAATCTGTCCTAGCCTCTACCAACCTGTCCTAGCCTCTACTAACCTGTCCTAGCCTCTACCAACATGTCCTAGCCTCTAACAACCTGTCCTAGCCTTTACCAATCTGTCCTAGCCTCTACCAATCTGTCCTAGCCTCTACTATTATGTCCTAGCCTCTACCAATCTGTCCTAGTCTCTACCAATCTGTCCTAACCTTTACGATCCTGTCCTAGCCTCTACCAATCTGTCCTAGCTTCTACCAATCTGTCCTAGCCTCTACCAATCTGTCCTAGCTTCTACCAATCTGTCCTAGCCTCTACCAATCTGTCCTAGCTTCTACCAATCTGTCCTAGCTTCTACCAATCTGTCCTAGCTTCTACCAATCTGTCCTAGCTTCTACCAATCTGTCCAAACCTCTACCAATCTGTCCTAGCCTCTACCAACCTGTCCTAATCTCTACCAACCTGTCCTAGCCTCTACCAATCTGTCCTAGCTTCTACCAATCTGTCCTAGCTTCTACCAATCTGTCCTAGCTTCTACCAATCTGTCCTAGCTTCTACCAATCTGTCCTAGCTTCTACCAATCTGTCCAAACCTCTACCAATCTGTCCTAGCCTCTACCAACCTGTCCTAACCTCTACCAATCTATCCTAACCTCTACCAATCTGTCCTAGCCTCTACCAACCTGTCCTAGCCTCTACCAAGCAAACTGTCCTAACCTCTATCAGCACCTAAAATCAGACCAGTCTCCAGCATATAATTGTTAAATAAATAAGACAAAGATAGAAAATCCATTTCTAGAATTAGACATGAAATCATAATTAAACCGATCTGGAATATACAAACAAACAACAAATGAAAAGGTTCGGACCGGACACGTTGAGAATGAAATCAGACTAAACAATATCAAAAATGTCGGGACAAATAGAGCTGGTGGGAGACTAAGAAAGAGATAGATACACGGAATAATAAAAGCAATAAAAAATACATATAAGAGAAAAACCATTTCTAATTTAACAGCATCAAGATACCTCAAAGAATGAAACTATATTTAAAAGGGAAATGACAAAAAGTACAATATAAACAAAGTCTACAAATGTGAGATTATATTGTACATTCCTCCGTTCTCATTGGTTATTATTATTGGTTATGGAAGGCCTCGGTATCACAGCAAACGAATTAAAATCCATAATTGCTCAACCGCCCGTGCCAGTGGAATCATCCGAATTACTAACTCATCTCCCAAACAAAGAAAGGTAACTGTAGTCCCCATAGTAGCAGTCTCAGCACACGCCAAAAGACCTAAGGCGAAACCGCGCAGAAAGTGAACACAGCCGACTGTTCTCTGTCATACGATATCATCATTCATCGTAAACAAGCGGGATATCGAAGCAGGATCAAAACGGATGAGACACACAGCTCACGGTGTGCACAGAGTACTTAAC
Source organism: Megaustenia siamemsis (assembly GCA_032433765.1). Lineage (NCBI taxonomy): Eukaryota > Metazoa > Mollusca > Gastropoda > Stylommatophora > Ariophantidae > Megaustenia > Megaustenia siamemsis. The sequence continues at coordinate 898,233 of JAVIAB010000091.1, read as the reverse complement.
TCAGTAGCTCCTGCAACAAGCCGGACTTGGAATATGAGGAAACTGCAAGGAGGAACACTTTTCAGACATAGCCTTCAATGGTTCCTGCCGTCTATCCACCATATACCATGGGAGTTCACGTCCTCCCGAAAATGATGATCGTCATAGCACTTGATGATGTTAGGCCATCGTTGATGACTCCAATTCCAAACATATAGACACACAGTGGTGGTAAGTTATCATTTCCGATCCAACAGAAGCCACATGATCTGTAGTTAGTAAAACCACAGTGAGGATATGATTTTGTGACCTTCACTGATTCACTCTTGGATGTGAATGTGTAGTTTACACAAGAGGAGAAGTTTTCAACTACAGTGATCCCAAGTAAGGCAATTCTGGGATAGCAAGGCAAGTCTCCTTTATAGCAGCAGAACTTGATGTTCTCCGCTCCCTTCTTGTAGCTGCCGCCACACGATTCTGATGTCTCATTAACTTGGACATCATTCAAGAACAATGTCAGATTAACATTCCATAGATATGGCTCTGCTGATGAAATGCTTGGTGCAACAGTTGTATCAATCATACTGGAGGCTCCTGGTCTGTGGTCATTAGTATCACAGACGGAACATGATGTTGTTATATTCAGTGTTTCTTTCTGGGGTGTAAATATATGGCACACACATGGAGAGTGGTTTGTGGTCACAGTAATCCCATTAAAGGCAATTCTAGGGTAGCATGGTATAGCTGTTTCAGAACAGCACAATCCTGTGATGTTTTCTGTGTTCGCTATAAAGCTGCTGGTGCTACACAATCCTGACCAATTATAGGTGTGGACATTATTCACTTGCAATGACAAAACTGCTTTGTTTACATCATAAACCTCTGGAAGCGAATCCCCCGTTCTCATGCGACGCTTCAATGCAACAGTATATGAATAGATGAAAGACAAAGAATTGTTGAGAGAATTAACGATTTGACGTCATTGTATGTCCACCATCCTCTACATTAACGTCGTTTAGGAAAACTGCAATATCTAATGTCACCATGAATCATCATCATCATGTGCCATACTTGCTGGCGTGGGCGATCATGTCATCCAAAATTCTCTGCCAACAGTGCATCGATGAATTCTGATGACTGTTCACTGTCTCGACACTACGCTATCTAGTGTGTTCTCTCTTCGTTCTCCGCGATCTCTTGTTCCCTGTATTTTGTCAGTTGTAATCAAGTAATGCATCTTAACAATACATTTTTAAAATAAAAAAATCAGAATATGGCCTAACATAATAACCGAACAACATCTCCCCTGAATATCCGTATTCTGATATCATTATCATCCCGTGTGTTACCGGGGCCTCATTATGAGGGAGGTAAAGAATAGTGACCATGTGACCTTCCAGGCATGTTGTAAGAGGCGACTAAGGAGATTGATCGATGGCTTGACAAGCTGTCATTGTAAAAAGTGTTGTTATGGAAACAGCGCCATAGATTTTAGAAGCAGTGATCTCTGCAATATGTGCCATTTTGGCACGCAAGGTTTCTGTTTTTGAGATTTTGGTTCTGCCCTATGTGCCGTCTTCGGCTAGAAGGACGATAGATAGATAGATA
>JAVIAB010000091.1:814146-891646 GCA_032433765.1 Megaustenia siamemsis | reverse complement strand
GCCAAACTCCCATCAATCATGGCAGGACAAAGTAATCAACTCTAATGTCTTACAACGAGCCAAACTCCCATCAATCATGACAGGACAAAGTGACCAACTCTAATGTCTTACAACGAGCCAAACTCCCATCAATCATGGCAACAGTTGGAGACTAAGGTGGCTGAGTCATGTACAAATAATGGCAGGCAATGGTATTCTTAAACAAATATTGTATGGTTAACTAAAGGACGGAAAGAGACCAAGGGGCAAAACAGTTCTGAGATACAATGATGTTTGCAGGTTTTTTTGAGGAAATGCTAATATCAAATTCAGAAAACAAAAGGCACAAAATAAAAAAAAGACTAGGCCAGGCGCCACGAATAAGACCAACATTATGAGAATGAATGCAGTTGGCAATAACCAAATAAAATGAGGAGAAATACCTCTAATAGACGTACAATCTGACATATAGCTGGGCAGTAATATAAATAAAGAGGGAGGAACAGAAAATGATACCAAAATTAGGATATCAAAAGCAAGGGGAGCTTTTGTTGCACTGTGAAACATATGAAAGTCCAAAAAAATAGGTTAAATACAAAAGTAAAAATTTTCAACTTCAATTTTAAGTCAGTCCTATTATATGGCTGTGAAACACGGAGAACAAGAAAATTGGCAATCATGAAGATACAGACATTCATTAATGGGTGCTTACGTAGAATAAAAGTATGGAAATGGCAGGACAAAATCACAAACATAGAATTATGGAAATGTACCAGTCAAATACCAGTGGATAGAGAGATACAACGAAGACGATGGCGCTGGATAGGACACACACTGCGGAAGCCAACTGAGAGTATTACACAACATGTCATTTTTTGGAACCCCCCAGGGGTAAAGACAAAGAGAAAGACCAATACATTCTTGGAGAAGACAGACAGAAGCAGAGATGAAGATAATGTGGAAGACATGGAATGATCTTAAAAGAATGGCAAGAAACAGGGTGACTTGGAAAGTGTTTGTTGAAGACCTATGCTCCACAGTGAGCTAAAAGTATTTGTTGAAGACCTATGCTCCACACGGAGCTGAAAGTGTTTGTTGAAGACCTATGCTCCACAGGGAGCTGAAATGTTTGTTGAAGACCTATGCTCCACAGGGAGCTGAAAGTGTTTGTTGAAGACCTATGCTCGACAGTGAGCTGAAAGTGTTTGTTGAAGACCTATGCTCCACAGGGAGCTGAAAGTGTTTGTTGAAGACCTATGGTCCACAGTGAGCTAAAAGTGTTTGTTGAAGACCTATGCTCCACTGGGAGCTGAAAGGTAGAAGAAGACGAAGGCACTGAGAATACAACTTATCCATTCTGCTCTCGAATTTGTCTATTTAATATTAACAGATTCAGCCACGAGAGAAACTGATCGGTGAAACACCATCCAACACAGACATAATACATAGTAATAACAGCGGTAATATTTCACCAAACTACTGTCTTATCGTGAGTGCTTGCTACAAACCTTTCGTCACAATCTTCACCAATAAGAAAGTTCTCAAAGAGGCCAACACAAAAAGGGAGCTCTTAAAAAACATCAGAAAAAAAGCAATCATCATTTTTCGGGTACATCATGAGAAGAGGAAAGTTGGAATACTTGGTTACAACTGGCAAAATAAAAGGAAAGAGAGATCGCGGACGACAAAGAGGGAAAATACTGGATAGCTTGGTGTCATGGCATGGAAAACAGTCAACAGAACTGATACGATGCACTGTAGATAGAAGATTGTGGAGGGACATGATCGCCTACGCCAACCGGTATGGCACATGATGATGATGGGATAGCCAGTCCCATGCCCAACCCTCCTTTCTCGCCTCTTACGAACACGCCTGGTAGGGTATAGCGCCACTATTCTTTACTCCCCTTTCGAGCCCCGGCAGCGCACTTCAAAATAATGATGTTTATTTCATGACTTTGACCTGTCCTGGTAGTTGTTTGTCAACGTATTTATCGGACGGTCAAGCCAACCGTTCAAGCCATACGCTTATCCCCACTTCCACAACAACTTGGAAAATTCCCATTCACTAAACTTATTATGTCCAGTACTATTCTGCATCATTCCTTTACCTCCCCCCTCCGTGGGTTGTCTACTACCCACGATGAACTTTCCATTCCCACATCTTGTTATTATGTCACTAACACTGATGACCGTTATTCTATGCTACTGTCATAGTCTATTAAGAAGTGAGTACCGGCTGAGTTACCTGCCTCATACTTTCATTCACCTTTATTATTACATACTATCTAACTAACTAACTAACTAACTAACTACTAACCAACTAACTAACTAACTAACTAACTAACTAACTAACTAACTAACTAACTAACTAACTAACTAACTAACTAACTAACTAACTAACTAAATAACTAACTAACTAACTAACTAACTAACTAACTAACTAACTAACTAACAAGTTAACTCTCAAATTAATTAACCAACTATTTATTAATTAAATAACTATCTAACCAGCTATCTCTCTAACTAATTAACTAACTAATTAATATAATACCTAACTAATCAGCTAACAAGCTATATAAGGAACTAACTATATAACTAGGTAATTAACTAACTAGATAGCTAACTAAATATCTAACTAACTAGTTAACAAACTAATTAACTAGCTAACTAACGAGCTTGTTAACAAACTAATTAACTAGCTAACTAACGAACTTGTTAACAAACTAATTAACTAACTATCGAGCTTATTACCAAACTAATTAACTAGCTAACTAACGAGCTTGTTAACAAACTAATTAACTAGTCAACTAACGAGCTTGTTAACAAACGAATTAACTAGCTAACTAACGAGCTTGTTAACAAACTAATTAACTAGTCAACTAACGAGCTTGTTAACAAACTAATTAACTAGCTAACTAACGAGCTTGTTAACAAACTAATTAACTAGCTAACTAACGAGCTTGTTAACAAACTAATTAACTAGCTAACTAACGAGCTTGTTAACAAACTAATTAACTAGTCAACTAACGAGCTTGTTAACAAACTAATTAACTAGCTAACTAACGAGCTTGTTAACAAACTAATTAAGTAGTCAACTAACGAGCTTGTTAACAAACTAATTAACTAACTAACGAGCTTGTTAACAAACTAATTAACTAGTCAACTAACGAGCTTGTTAACAAACTAATTAACTAGCTAACTAACGAGCTTGTTAACAAACTAATTAACTAGTCAACTAACGAGCTTGTTAACAAACTAATTAACTAGCTAACTAACGAGCTTATTAACAAACTAATTAACTAACTAACGAGCTTGTTAACAAACTAATTAACTAGCTAACTAACGAGCTTGTTAACAAACTAATTAACTAGATAACTAACGAGCTTGTTAACAAGTTAATTAACTAGCTAACTAACGAGCTTGTTAACAAACTAATTAACTAACTATTGCCTTACTGTCTACCTAATTAGCTAGATACCTAAATATCTAAAAATCAAGCTAACTAGCTATCTATTGCTGGAGCTACTAAGTTTAGTGCTCTGTGCATACCGTGAGCTGTGTTTTTCCTCCGGATCGTGTTTTAATATTCCAAATGTTTACGATGAATAATGATATCGTTTGGCGGAGGACAGTCCAGCTGCGTTCACTTTCAGTGCCGCTTGGCCCTAAGTTTTTTGGCGTGTGCTGTAGCTGCTATGATGGGGACAGCGGCTGCCTTTATTTGTTTGGACTCTTCAATGAGATGAGTTTTAATTCGAATGATACCACTGGCACGGGCGGTTGAGCAATTATGGATTTTAAATTCGTTTGCAGTCATACCTGGACCTTCGACTAACCATAACCGTAACCAGACTAACCAACTAGTTAACCATCTTTCTAATTAACAACCCATCAAATTAACAAGCCAGCTATCTAAATAACAACCTAATCATGTAGTTAGTATGTAATTCAAGAGGCAGACACCAAATTAAAATATACAATAGCTTTTTAATTAACTAATTAATTCATAACTTCATAAACTAACTAGATCATCATCTTTGCACACTGGACCAAAACATAGGAACTCCGATTTTTCCTTTTGATATATCTATAATTGTGATTGTAGTAGTTAGTAGTAAGTAGTAATTAACAGTATCTAGTAGTAGTTAGTAGTGGCTAGTAGTAGTTAGTAGTAAGTAGTAGTTAGTAGTAGTTAGTAGTAAGTAGTAGTTAGTAGTAGTTAGTAGTGGCTATTAGTAGTTAGTAGTAAGTAGTAGTTAGTAGTAGTTAGTAGTAAGTAGTAGTTAGTAGTAGTTAGTAGTGGCTAGTAGTAGTTAGTAGTAAGTAGTAGTTAGTAGTAGTTAGTGGTTAGTAGTAGTTTGGAATAAGTGGTAGTTATTAGTAGTTAGTAGTAAGTAGTAGTTAGTTGTAAGTAGTAGTTAGTAGTAAGTTGTAGTTAGTATTTGCTAGTAGTAGATTTAGTTGATTAGTTGGAAGCAGTACTTTGTAGTAGTTAGTAATAGTTTGTAGTAGTTAGTAGTATTTGTTGGTAGTTAGCAGTAGTTAGTAGTAGTTGGTAGTAGCTAGTAGTAGTTGGTAGTAGCTAGCAGTAGTTGGTAGTAGTTATTAGTATTTGGTAGTAGTTAGTAGTAGTTAGTAGTAGTTAGCAGTAGCGTGTAGTAGCTAGCAGTATTTGGTAGTAGCTAGCAGTAGTTACTAGTAGTTGGTAGTAGTTAGTAGTAGGTAGTAGTTAGTACTAGTTAGTACTAGTTGGTAGTAACTTGTAGTAGTTGGTAGTAGTTAGTAGTAGTTGGTAGTAGTTTGTAGTAGTTTGTAGTAGTTAGTAGTAGTTGGTAGTAGTTAGTAGTAGTTGGTAGTAACTTGTAGTAGTTTGTAGTAGTTAGTAGTAGTTGGTAGTAACTTGTAGTAGTTTGTAGTAGTTTGTAGTAGTTTGTAGTAGTTAGTAGTAGTTGGTAGTAGTTGGTAGTAGTTTGTAGTAGTTAGTAGTAGTTGGTAGTAGCTAGCAGTAGTTAGTACTAGTTTGTATTAGTTAGTAGTAGTTGGTAGTTGTTGGTTATAGTTGGTAGTAGTTAGTAGTAGTTGGTAGTAACTTGTAGTAGTTGGTAGTAGTTAGTAGTAGTTGGTAGTAGTTAGTAGTAGTTGGTAGTAGCTAGCAGTAGTTAGTAGTAGTTAGTAGTAGTTGGTAGTAGTTTGTAGTAGTTTGTAGTAGTTAGTAGTAGTTGGTAGTAACTAGTAGTAGTTGGTAGTAGTTAGTAGTAGTTGGTAGTAGTTTGTAGTAGTTTGTAGTAGTTAGTAGTAGTTGGTAGTAGCTAGCAGTAGTTAGTAGTAGTTGGTAGTAGTTGGTAGTAGTTGGTAGTTGTTGGTAGTAGTTGGTAGTAGTTGGTAGTAATTGATAGTAGTTAGTAGTAGTTGGTAGTAGCTGGCAGTAGTTAGTAGCAGTTGGTAGTAGTTTGTAGTAGTTTGTAGTAGTTTGTAGTAGTTTGTAGTACACATAGAAATGGAAACAAAAATGAAAACAAATCTTCTGTCTTATCTTCCCTTAATCCCGTAACCCCAGGCGGCCTTGGGGTAGCACTAGCGTACGTGGTAAATTTTCTCTATTTCTCTCTATTTTCAATCATTTCCTCGGACCGGAGAATTGAAGCCTGTCCATCCTTTGATGTTATCTTGCCATCTCTTTTTCTGTCGTCATCTCCTTTCTTCTTTCAAAGGATTTCATCCCTAATGCTGACAAGCACATTCTTCTCGCGTATACTTTAATAGTCTTCTGCATTACCACAGGGAATATTGAAGCCCGCTCACACGCAATAAGATGAGAACCTCTCTAATAGACGTGCACGGCTATTGAAATAACGATGGCTTGGCAACAGATGCGGTATCATAAAGATGATCGATAACAAACAAGGTGATAAATTTGATACCTTGGTAACGTAACGCTTTTAGTGAAAAACAATTGCCGGAGTTTGTAGTTAACAATTAGTTGAACACACATTCAGTGGCGGCTACACTGAATTTCAAAACTAGAGTGGACAACAAAGAGATGCGATAAATATGATGGCGTTGGATAGGGGACAGACAGCGGAAATCTAAATTCTCTCCTCGTATGCAAACCATTTTATTTGTTGTATGTGTGTAATTTAGAAAATGTTAGACGTTATAGTCAAGGAAAGGAAATATAACGGGTTGTTGAGTTATTAGCAGGACATCATCATTGCACTTCGAACATGTCCATAGGTGCTCAGATCCCCTCCTCAGCAAGTCCCGCAGTGTCCAGCGACTGACGACTCCAGTTCTGTGTTGGTTGATAAGTCTTCTTACACGGCCACTAAGTTTCTCATTTCTGGCTGTGTCCATCTTAACTCCCATTTCCATCATCCGAAGAAGTGACGTGGATCTGTGGTCGTCGCATCCTGTGCTCTTCCCACATCTCGGAGGGCATTGATGATGTCCGCCCGATCCATTGGTTGACCATCCTCAACAATAGCTCAGCTTGCCAACCTCTCCACTTTTTCATTTCCCCGTACTCCAGCATTTCCAGGGACATAGACGAAGGTGGCCTTACGTATTTTTTACTTCTGCAATGACTCTAACCATTGCATGCATACAGAGCCCGCCTCCACTTTGTTTTTATCATACTCATCGAATCACTCAGTATACAGACATAATAAAGGATCCAGCCTCAATAGTACAAAGACAGAAGTAATGGTAACGACAAAGAAATAGACATCACCGGAAAGCACAATAAAGACAAGTGGAACCAGTAAATAAAGAAACGAGAAACTTAGTTGGTGTGTAAGAAGACTTATCAACCAACACAGAACTGGAATCGACAGCGCTGGACACTGCGGGACTTGCTGGGGAGGGGATCTGAGCACCTATGGACTTGTTCTGAGTGCAATGATGTTGACCGGCAAATAACTGAATTACTCAATAGGTGAATTTAAATATTTGGAAACATTGTAACCTCAGCTGGTAGATGTACAACAGAATTGAGAATGGCTCAGGCAAAAGCAGCTTTCCAAAAAATGAGGAAGATACTATGCAATCCATTTTTGACTTGAAATAAGAAAAAAAAAGGTTCTTAAATGTTATATAGAGACAGACTTAACATATGTATGTGAATAATGGAGAATAGGACAACAAACAAGAAAATCACTGGAGGCTGTAGAAATGTGGTTTTACTTGAAGAATGTTGAGAATACCATGGACAGCTAAGAAGAGTAATGAAAACGTTCCGAAAGATGCCAAAGCAAAAAACAGCTAATTTCCAATATTAGGAAAAAACAATCATCATTTTTTGGCCATGTAATGAGAAGGGAACAACTGGAATATATTGTAACAACTGGGAAAATTTGGGGACGAAGAGATAGAAGGAAACAAAGAAAAAGGATACCAGACAGCTTAAGAGAATGGCTTAACAGAAGGTCAACAACAGAAATGATAAATAACTATCGAGATCGAAAGTAGTGGAGAGACGTGATCACCTACGCCAGCAGGCATCTTACCTGAAGATGATAAATATGATTTGGTTCTCTGTCAACTCTTTCTCTTATACCCACGTTTCTGCTTCTCTATTTTTTGGTCATTCTTACAACTTTTCTCAGACATCTCATTGCTAGTGAGACTTAACTTTCATTTCAATAAAATAAAACTGAATGACATATCTTTGTTTTTAAAAATTCGAACCACCCCTATAACATACCAAATATAAAAATGAGGAGAATGTAATAGACTCAAGACACCTTTATTCATGAATTCAGCAAAATGAATTTAATTGTATTTGAAATGCTGATTTGATGTGAAACAACCAGCTGTGAAATACTTTCTCTCTATGCTTTCTCGACGCATTCATGAACAGATTGGCAACATTCATAACAATGCAGGCCGCGTGCATTAGCCTACAGGTCGCTTGAATAATTAGAAAGGTCGTATGAATAATTAGGTAGGTCGCATGCATAATCAGATAGGTTGCGTTTGTAAATAGATTGATCACATGCAGATACAGACAGGTCACATGCACTTACAGACTGGCTGCACAACACAATTAGTTCTCAAACTTACATGAGTAGGGCGTACACTTACACAAGTAGGTAGTACACTTACACAAGTAGGGCGTACACTTACACAAGTAGGGCGTACACTTACACAAGTAGGGCGTACACTTACACAAGTAGGGCGTACACTTACACAAGTAGGTCTCAGGGATACACAGAGAGTTCATCTCTGTTGTGGTTATTTTCTTATTGTTCTTGAGTCCAGAGTCCAGGTCTGGCATTAGTAGGACACATTTGGAATGAAGATTGTGTTGTATACTTGCCGTTTTGCCTCGTTAGCTATTTCCTTGTAGGGCAATAGTGGTGATAGTTGTTCGATGATTTGAAACATTTTGTTGCATCTATTCATGAGTCTATTTATGCTGCTTGTGAATTATCTTTATTCACTAGCTGTTCTGAATATTTTTATTTCCTCCATAAAAAAAAAAAAAAAAAAAATTATCTACAATTTGGTCTTCCGCTCAATATGGCGGATAGACGGCAGGAGCCATTGAGGTTCAGTCTGAAAAGTGTTACTTTTTGCAAGTTTCCTTATATTCAAAGTTCGGTTTGCTGTCAGAGCTACTGAGTTTAGAGCTCTGTGCACATCGTGAGCTGTGTTTTTCATCCAGATTATGATTCGATATTCCGATTGCTTACGATGAATGATGATATCGTATGATGAAGGAGTGTTCAGCTGCGTTCATATTCGGTGTCACTTGGTCTTATGTGTGTGCTGTAGCTGCTATGGTGGTGACCGCAGCTGTTTTTCTTTGTTTGGATACTTCAATGAGATGACTTTTAAGTCGTATGATTCCACCGGCACGAGCGGTTGAGCTATTATGGATTTTAATTCGTTTGCAGTGATACCGGGGCCTTGAACTTAACATTACCATCTACAATTTATCGTTATGTTGATGTTCTGCTTTTTTTTTTCTTCGATGTTCTTAACTTTTGTCTTATTGATGTTTATTTTCATATTATGTTGGGTATCTGGGAGGTTTAGTTTCTTTAAGTGTTTTTGTAGTGCTTTCTCTCTCTCTCTCTCTCTCTCTCTCTCTCTCTCTCTCTGCGATCAAGACTCTGATTGAGTAGGATACCAGACTCTCATGAAGTCAGCTGTCTGTTTAAGCGAATCGATTGCCCCATATAGTTTCTCTTCCAGGGAGGTGGGCGTGGACCACATTGCTCTTCTTAGGTCTGTGTACTGGGGGCAATCCTGTAGAACATGTTTTGTAGTCATATTGTCCAGTGTACAGTGGCATAGGCTGGCTGTACCTATTTTGAATTTGGTGAACATGTGATTTCTCATTCTATTGTGGCCAGTGCGTAGGCGAAGTATGATGACTTCACACCCCTCCCCCTTGATGGTAGGTGGTATCCGTCACTCTCGTTTCCATTTTTCATGGAACTGACCTTTGATGATAGATTTGGCTTCATCATAACTGAGCGGATGGTTCTCTTGTGGTAATCTCCCTCCCTCTTTAGCTAATTTGTCTGCGCGTTCGTTCCCGTGTATATTACAGTGTGATGGTATCCACTGAATGACTACTCTCTGGAAGTTATGGCATCGTTGGTCCAGGGTTGTTCTCAACTCATCTAGTTCATTTTCCCTGTCTAGCTCCTGCTCTAACATCACACTGATGTATGCAGTCAGTCCTCTGTTCTTCTGAATGTGCAGCTGCTGTTGATGTAGAGACTTTTACAAATGGTGGCTTACTCCGTGCTATTTTTTAATTCTGACGTCCCTACTTTAAAGCCAGTCTCATATACCAGCCCGGGGGATTGGTTGGCCTTGAGGCAAGACGCCGGCCTCGAGATAGAGAGGTCGTGGTTCAAATCCCGGCTGCACTGGTTGGAATTTTTATTTATGATTTCTCTCTGTGGCAACCACCCCTGGTCTCATCAGCGAGGCTCGGATTGAAACGCCAATTACTCATCGACGGAAAAAAATATGAGTACCTCCGAAGTAGGAGTTATCTACCTGTGCGGCGAGGGACTCCTGTGCACACGGCTGCCAGGGAAAAATGGATTAACACGCAAAATTCAGTTCCTAGTCTCTAGGGACTTTGTCAGAGGTAAAATCTCGCGAATGAAAAAAAAACATATATATATATATATATATATATATATCTGTCCTTGTCCATCAACTACACTATTTCAATATTTATGTCATTGAAATACTTCATCTAACAAAGGGATAGCGAAAAATACAGCTGCTTGCATAGCGAGCAACTGTGTGGAAAGATGAAAACATCACTCTTGTCTCTTAAATCAGGCTATGCCCACCCTTGTTTTATCAATTGATATATTGTTGTTGTTGTTGTTGGATCCAGAAGCCTGTGAGCTGACGCCCTTTGGCCCAATGCCATGTAATGATATCTGTAGGTATTTCTGAGTTCCCTTGTAGTTCCGTACAAGGTGCTCCATTTATCAGGTCTTTGAGGAAGTAGAGTTACTCTAATGTCAGTGAGCTTTGGACAGTCAAAAAGATGATGTTTTACTGTTTCATGTGGGTGTTCACAGAGTGGACATGCTGGAGTTTGGTTTCGTTGTATTATATTGATGTGGTTGTTTAGGGGTACATGACCGGTTCTCAGTCTGAAGATGGTGGTTTGGTTTCTTTTTTTAAGCCGTTAATGTTGTCATGGGAGTTTAGCCTTGTCATTCATTGAAAACGATTTCGCCCAGTTTTTCTCAAGGTCCATTCATTCAGCGAATCTTCTCTACTGTTGGAGTTTATGATTTGTTTGGCTGTGTTTAATGAGTTGGCGGTGTGAAGCTGCACCTGTTTTGATCTTCTCTTAGCTAATGTATCAATGTATTATTTGCTCGTGTTAAATATACATATATATGTTTATAACCCTTATAATCATCATCATCACGAGCCATACCGATTGGCGTAGACGATCATGTCCTTCCACAATTTTCTATCCACTGTACATCATATCACTTGTTTTTTTTTTACTGGCTTCCGTGTCATGTCACCAAGCTATCCATTACCTTTTCTCCTTGTCGTTCGCGATCTCTCTTTGTTTCTATTTTGACAGTTGTAACCAAGTATTCTAACTTTCCTCTTCTCATGGTGTGTCCGAATAAATGTTGATTATTTCATTCTGATGTTTTTTAAGAGTTCCCTTTTTGTGTTGACCTCTTTGAGAATTTCCTCGTTGGTCTGTTTAGCTGTTCAAGGAACTCTCACAATATTTCTGAGTAATCCCATCTTAATGGCCTCTAATTGTTTTTTTTCCATTTGTTTGTTTACTGTCATTTATTCACTTCCATTGGTCATAATTAGGTGGGGCCCGAAATCTGTTGTCACTGTTGAGTTCATACGTCGGAAACAACATTCTACCAACCCTAACCGGGTATTCTCAAACCGTGACAACGTCACCAGCCTTAAATGGGTACTGGATATTTTTTCTGGAAAAGTAAAGCTTCACAGGCGTAATGCCGATCACATTACCCCAAAAATCATGTGCTAAAGGTCTGTAAAATGTATGGTCACCAACACCATATTCCCCATACGCCACTTGGCGTGACGGAGGCTCGTGGTTGGTGACTGGATTGGTCATAGTTGGCTCTAGATAGCACCACTGAGCTGTCTTTATCACGTCTATTGATATAGACTTATCTAGACCCTTGTATACTCAATCTTGTGAAAGGATGCAGAAACATGGACATTAGACAAGAAAACAGAATCGAAAATTGAAGCCTTTGAAATGTGGATTTATAGAAGAATAGGTAGAATTTAATGGAAAGAAAAGATAACAAACGATGAAGTTTTAAAAGAACTGAAAATAAAAAGAGAACTACTAAATATAATTAAGACAAGACAAATGAAATTTGTGGGGTATGTTAAAAGACACAACAGCCGACTAAAAGTAATATTGGAAGGGAAAATACAAGGTAAAAGAGGCAGAGGCAGACCAAGACTAACATGGACGAGTAACATCAAAAGATGGACAAGTCAATCTATAACAGCCTGCACCATCAAAGTAAGAAACAGAGTAGAATGGCGATCCAGGGTAGCCAACCTTCGTTGCGGAGAAGGCACTCGATGATGATGATGATGATGATGATGATGATGATGATGATGATGATGATGTGAAAGGATGTGTGAAGCTTGAAGTTGTCAATTGAGATCGACTCCGACTTCTTGTCATCTGTTGACACGCGATATTTCAACCATTATTCTCCCATTATATCACGGTTATTACAAATTACCTTCACTGTTACATTGAGCACATATGGTAATTGTTATTCTTTATTTAGAGAAGGAAATAAATATATTTTTAAAAATAATAATAGTAATAATAATAATAATAATGTTAGGTTAAACCTTTACGTAAAGCGTGGATGCCATAAATTTCTGTTCAAAAGGTCCTCAGTAGGAACAAACATACAACCCAAACGCAGATACATGTTTAAAATAAAGAATAATAAATAGTAATTTCAAACCAGAAAATTACTATTATTGTAAAATATTATTTTAAAATTATTTTTTTGGGTTTTATTTTTATAAAATTATATTTATATTTATAATATTATAAATTATTATATTTTATACTTATTTTTATTTTATTGTTATCTTTTAAATTATTTAATTATTGAATAGTTTAAAAATAAATCGTCACTTATAACATAAAGCTTTACCCATACCGTTTCTTTAGATTTTTGTTTCGTGTATATATATATTTTTGTCATTTCTCCTTACAAATAACCTTACTGCAACATTTGTTTTTGTATGCATTTCTTTGCTTTGATCCATCTTTATTTCCACGAATTATTCTTTGAAATTCTTCTTATTGCAAGCTGTGTAGCAAGTACTCTTGCTGTGTCCAGAACTCGGTGTCCATAAATTATGGTTATGGAAGGCCCCGTATCCCTACAAACGAATTATAATCCATAATTTCCCAACCGCCCGTGCCAATGGAATCATCCGAATTTATATCTCATCTAATAAACAAAGAATGGTAGCTGCAGTCCCCATCATAGTAGTCTCGGCACACGCCAAAAGACATGACATAAGGCGAAACCGCACTGAAAGTGAACACAGCCATCTGTTCCCCGTCATATACGATATCATCATTCATCGTAAGCAATCGGAATATCGAAACACGATCAAAACGGATGAAACGCACAGCTCACAGTGTGCACAGAGCACTTAACTCAGTAGCTTCGACAGCAAGCCGGACTTTGAATATGAGGAAACTGCAACAAGGAACACTTTTCAGACACAGCCCTTAACGGTGCCTGCGGCCTATCCGCCATATTGACCGGAAGTTCTGTCCATAAGTGATCTCTTTAGCGCTTCTAACGTAACGTTTTGTGCAGCACTTCCTCTTCCCTTATATTGCACAGCTGTTTATTTTCATCCTAATGTGGCATTTTATTTCTGATCTAAATATGTAGCTTTCATTAATGAACCAAATCATGAGCCTCGCACATTCTTTGCAAACTTAAAACGGATATTTTATGGAAGTGGTTTAATTTTTCTGGAACAAAACGAAACTAACACTGAAGACCAAACTCTTAATATATCAAACATGTGTGCTTAGCGCACTATTATATGGATCTGAAACATGGACAACATACTCAAACCAGGAAAAAAAGACTAAATGTCTTCCACATGCGATGTCTCCGCAGAATAATGCACATCAAATGGCAGGACAAAATAACCAACTTAACTGTCCTGCAACGTGTTAAGACCCCAACAATCATGTCGATGCTGAGATGTCGAAGTCTAAGATGGCTGGAGCATGTCCAGCGAATGGAAGAAAAGCGCATTCCCAAGCAAATACTATATGGTGAACTAATACACGGAAAAAGACAAATCGGCAAACCTAAACTACGATATAGAGATATCTGTAAATCATCTCTGAATGTTTTCTCCGTCTGTGAAAATTACTGGGGACATCTGGCAAGTGATCGCACATCATGGAGAGCATGTTTAAGGAATGGTATAACATCATTTGAGACTGTGCTAAGGCAAAACTTAGAAGAGAAAAGACACATGAAAAAGGATGGAAAACCCTGGGCCTGACTTGTTCATTCTGTGGCCGTTTGTGTTTGTCAAACATTGGTAGAATTAGCCACGAGAGAAGCTGTTCGACAAAAACAAAACCTCAAAAAATACACAATAGCCTCCACTAGACCGTCTGACAAGACGAAAAGGGCCATATACACAATCGCCTCCACTAGACCGTCTGATAAGACGAAAAGGGCCATATACACAATAGCCTCCACTAGACCGTCTGATAAGACGAAAAGGGCCATATACACAATAGCCTCCACTAGACCGTCTGACAAGACGAAAAGGGCCATATACACAATAGCCTCCACTAGACCGTCTGACAAGACGAAAAGGGCCATATACACAATAGCCTCCACTAGACCGTCTGACAAGACGAAAAGGGCCATATACACAATAGCCTCCACTAGACCGGGATACAACGATGCCACATGACCTATATTGGTGAGTCTAGGAAAAGATTAGCGGAAAGATTTTGTGAACATCTACGGGATGTCCAACAGAATACTGGTACTCCAGTGTCTTCCCACTTCAACTCCCCTGATGACAAGGGTAAAGACGACATCCGTGTCACTGGATTTGTCCTTTGTTACTCTGGTGACCGCAGCCGCTTTATTTTGGAAAATCGCCTCATATTCCAGTATGGTTCGCTGACCCCACGAGGCATGAATGTATCACACTCATACACATAGTTTCCTTTTGGTCGCTCCTTCTCTTTTGCATAGCCATCTCTACTACACATATTTGAGATCTTTGGTCTATCTACTATGCCATGCTATTTATAGTTCTTCTCCTCTAGTCCCTTATGAGACACTTCGGTGTTCTCTTCTATACCTTTTTTCTGTGCTCCTTACCCCTCATTTGTTTTTATTGTACCCCACTCTCAGACATCTCACTCTTACCGCCTTTTGAGCACCTGTTAGTCTACTGTTCTATTCTTTCTCCTTTGTGTTTGCACACTGACCCCTGTGTGAACTCCTCTGGTTCGGTGTGCATTTGCGCACATTTTTGCACATTCACGACAGCCACACTTTTGTTACCATTTCCTTTTCATACACACAGGATATATAATTTCTTTAACATATTTCGAATATTTTTGTTTTGAATGTTTCGTTATTAGTTTTGTGTGTTTGTTTTTCTTGTTTGTTCCTGCTGAAGGCCTATTGGGCCGAAACGTCGTTTAGTCTGTGTCGTCTACTTATCACGTAAAGCTTCTAACATACCATTTTTCTGTATTTTTTAATGTTTCCTCCACTAGACCGTCTGACAAGACGAAAAGGGTCATATACACAATAGCCTCCACTAGACCGTCTGACAAGACGTAAAGGGCCATAACACAATATCCTCCACTAGACCGTCTGACAAGACGAAAAGGGCCTTATACACAATAGCCTCCACTAGACCGTCTGACAAGACGAAAAAGGCCTTATACACAATAGCCTCCACTAGACCGTCTGACAAGACGTAAAGGGCCATATAATGGTTTAATTTTGTGATTCAAGCGTCATTTAAAATTTTTTAGCTGAAGTCTTTGTTTTTGTAGGAATTATATTTTAATAGCGAATGGTTGCAACAACAAAATATTAACGGATGGCAAATCTGAGAGTTTCGGGAGCTATTTGATATTTAATTCTTTGATGGAAAAGGTGTATAATGTTAAAATACAGCAACTTGTAATGTTTTACAACAATAGTTCAGGGAGTTGTAACTGCCCTAGAAAACACCAATTGTAAATTAACTAAAGTATTAATTACAAACAAACAACTGTGTATAACAATAGTAATAGATGGTTTATACTTTACAAATGGGACGGAACACAAGAAAGGAAGAAAGGAAGGGAGGAAGGAAGGAAAGATGAAAGGAAAGAAGGAATGAAAGGAAGGGAGGGAGAGAGGGGGAAAATGAAGGAAGGAAAGAAGGAAGCAGGGAATAAAGGAAAGGAAGAAAACAAGGAAGGAAGGAAAGATGAAAGCATGGAAGGAAGGAATGGAAGGAAGGAAGAGAGCTAGGGAGGGAGGGGATGGAAGAGACGGGGGGAAGGGAGAAAGAGAGGAAGGGAGGGAGGCAAGAAGGAAGGAAGGTTGAAGACAGCTTTACGATTTATCAACCATTTATTTTGTGAATCAGCTCAAAACAGTAATAACTTTAACTAACAACGTATATATATATATTTATATACATGTATTAAGAAAGAACTCGCTTCTAATCTATAGTTATTACAATATCGATTATCGATATTGTTTTTCTGAGCTGTTATAAGTAGGTGTGGGGGGGGGGGGGGGGGGGGAGAGAGAGAATTGATTCAATTACCTCAAACCCAGGTGGGTGTAGGTCATCGAGGTCAACTTATTGCTTACTTTAACACTGAGTCATACCAACAAATGCGGCATTTTCATTGGTGGAAGCGGTTGTTCACAGTGTGACATGGCGTGTGTGAAGCTGTCTCGTGCCCACCTAAGTTATTAGGGATGTGCAGACGCCTCGTATTGAATAGTTAAATACGTACTTTCTTTCTTTCTTTCTTTCTTTCTTTCTTTCTTTCTTTCTTTCTTTCTTTCTTTCTTTCTTTCTTTCTTTCTTTCTTTCTTCCTTCTTTCTTTCTTTCTTTCTACCTTTCTTTCTTTCTTTTCGTTTCGTTTCCTCTGTCTTTACTTTCTATGCTTCTTGCTTTTCATTCTTCTTTATTCCCCTTCCTTCCTTCCTTCCTTCCTTCCTTCCTTCCTTCCTTCCTTCCTTCCTTCCTTCCTTCCTTCCTTCCTTCTTCTTCCCTTCCCTTTGACTTTCTTTCTTTCTTCTTTCCTTTTTTTATTTCCTTCTTTCTTTATTCCTTCCAAACTGTCTGTTTTTTTCTTTCTTTCTTCCTTTCTGGTAGGAAGGTAGTAGCGGGGTGTAACGTACACTCTTACAAGGTACGGTGTAAAAAAAAAAAAAAAGGAAAGTGCCCCCGTCACGTCAAGTGCCGTATAAGGAATATGGTGTTAGTGACCATGAATTTTTACAGACCTTCGGCACATGATTTTTGGGGTAATGTGGTCAGTATTACGCCTGTGCCGCTTTACTTTCACAGAAAAGAAAAATCCGGTACCCATTTAAGGCTGAGTGAACCGGAAGACGTCGGTTGGGATCGAACCCTACCTCTTGTCCTTTGTAGTCCAGTTCACTAACCACTGAGCTATCGCGGCTCCTAAGGTATGGTAGAGATTTACACACACAAAAATAACACATTAAACAACTGCCATTTCGGCCGACGTGTGGCATTTTGAAAAAGAGAAGAAGGAGGTGAGATAACGCTATGGTGATAGGTCTAATAAACAGAACAAATGATAACGCCGGTCAAACATAAAGTAGCATAGGTATAACGTAAGTAGGGAGGGAACGGACAAACATAAAGTAGCATAGGTATAAAGTAAGTAGGGAGGGAACGGACAAACATAAAGTAGCATAGGTA
The DNA here is from genome assembly GCA_032433765.1 of Megaustenia siamemsis. Classification (NCBI taxonomy): domain Eukaryota; kingdom Metazoa; phylum Mollusca; class Gastropoda; order Stylommatophora; family Ariophantidae; genus Megaustenia; species Megaustenia siamemsis. Next base: position 874,149 of record JAVIAB010000091.1, on the reverse strand, counting down.
TAAAGTAAGTAGGGAGGGAACGGACAAACATAAAGTAGCATAGGTATAAAGTAAGTAGGGAGGGAACGGACAAACATAAAGTAGCATAGGTATAAAGTAAGTAGGGAGGGAACGGACAAACATAAAGTAGCATAGGTATAAAGTAATTAGGGAGGGAACGGACAAACATAAAGTAGCATAGGTATAAAGTAAGTAGGGAAGGGAACGGACAAGCATAAAGTAGCATAGGTATAAAGTAAGTAGGGAGGGAATGGACAAACATAAAGTAGCATAGGTATAAAGTAAGTAGGGAGGGAACGGACAAACAAGTTCACTTCTACAGTAAAGCTGGTAGCAAGGAGTCAGTAGTGGAGTGTAAATTACACTCGTTGAAGTAGATGGACGGAATCTTGAAATAGCTCAAGAATATAGCCAACTGTCAGTGGTTAGTGAACTGGACTACAAAGGGCAAGAGTTAGGGTTCGATCTCAACCGACGGCTTCCGGGTTCACCCAGCCTTTAATGGGTACCGGATTTTTTTTCTGGGAAAGTAAAGCGGTACCGGCGTAATACTGACCACATTGCCCCAAAAATCATGTGCCGAAGGTCTGTAAAATGTATGGTTACTAACACCATATTCCATATACGCAACTTGGCGTGACGGGGGTACTTTACTTTGACTTATATAGCCAACTTAGACATATTATAACAAGTGATGGAAAATGTAAAGCAGAAATAAACAAAAGAATCATCATCAAGTACCGGGCCTGCTGGCGTAGATAATCATGTATCTCCACAAATTTCGATCTCGACAGTTATTTATCATTTCTGTTGTTGACCTTCTGCCAAGCCATTCTCTTAAGCTGTCTAGTATTTGTTTTCTTTGCTTCCCTCTATCTCTTCGCCCCTCAATTTTCCCAGTTGTTACAATATATCTGTTCCGCTGGCTGAAAAGCTGACGTACGGTGTTCGAAGCCCACGGCAGACAGAAAGGATTTTTTCTATCGCGGGTGAAATAAAAATTCCTGAGTCTCACACGTCGTGGCGACTGCTTGACCAAGCGGCCTTTATCCCTCGGGTTCTATCGTTTCCCCCCGACATACACCAGCAATGGTACTATGTGTTGTAAAGATAGTTACAATATATTCCAGTTGTTCTCTTCTCATTATATGGCCAAAACATGATGATTGTTTCTTCCTAATATTGGAAATTGGCTCTCTTTTTGCTTTGGCATCTTTCAGAACGTTTTCATTACTCTTCTTAGCTGTCCATGGTATTCGCAACATTCTTCTGTAAAACCACATTTCTTCAGACTCCAGTGATTTTCTTGTCTGTTGTCCTATTGTCCATGATTCACATCCATATGTTAAGACTGGCTCTACACAACATTTAAGAACTATTTTTCTTGTTTCTATTGTCAAAAATGGATTGCATAGTATCTTCCTCATTTTTTGGAAAGCTGCTTTTGCCTGAGCCATTCAGCATCTCACCTCTTTTGTACATCTTCCGTCTGAGGTTAACAAAGTTCCCAAATATTTAAATTCATTTCATGGCGCTTCATGGTGGCCAACCTTCGATGTGGAGACGGCAGCCAATGATGATGATATTAGTTCTAATCCTGTACATTTTAGAGCATCAATAGATAACGAGGTCACGAGATTAGAACATTCCCATTATTCTTAAAATTATTTTTTTTTTGGAAGCGGTTCTAATTTGTGGCATGCACAAGATATAACACGTTTAGCTAAACTAAATATTTATATATGAATAATATATTCATCATCATCAAGTATCATGCCTGCTGGCGTAGGTGATCATGTCTCTCAGTAACTCTCGATCTCGACAATTATTTATAATTCCTCCTGTTGACTTTCTGCCGAGCCATTCTCTTAAGCTGTCTGGTATCCTTTCTCTTTGCTTCCCTCTATCTCTTCGTCCCTCAATTTTCCCAGTTGTTACAATATATTCCAGTTGTTCTCTTCTCATTACATGGCCAAAAATAATGATTGTTTCTTCCTAATATTGGAAATTAACTTTCTTTTTGCTTTGAACTCTTTCAAAACGTTTTCATTACTCTTCTTAGCTGTCCATGGTATTCTCAACATTCTTCTGTAAAACAACATTTCTATACTTCGTTCACAAATTCGTGCCCACAGAGTTGATACTTTATCTCGGAAACTGTTTGATGTATTTCTGTAATTTTTTTTCATGAAATCTTATTTTTTCACCGACTTTCAGATTTTGTAACATTTAAGTACAAAAGTAGTCTGAATTTTGCACAAATCGTTTTTTGTTATATAATTTTAGGAAAATATCAAACCGCCTGCTCTAAACATTAGATTTTACTGTAAATTAAGTTAATTTTCTAACAATGCAAGCCAAAGGCGTATTCGTATTATATTGAATAGAATATAACCGACCCCTATTAGATTCCTTGCAAAAGTGCATGTACAAAACACAGTTACCTTTTGCATAGTGATGAATTTACACTTTAAACTCTTCATGGTTTTAAAAATCAAGTAGTCACTTCACAACAGCTTACAAATTATCACACATACAGGAATATTCATTAATAGTAACTAGTTTATCAAAATACACCTCTGGACCAATTTAACAAGAAACCGGAAATGAATTTACAAAAATAAAACCTCGGATTGGCGCTCGTCTTACAAGTTAAGAGTGCGAAACGGTGCTAAGATTGTGTGGTGTGCACGAGAAATTTGCCTTTTTAATTGGTGAGTTGATTACAACAAATATGGGTATTGTAAAATCCTAAAATTTAGGACAAGCAAGAAAATCATATTTTTATATACCTCAAATAAGCAAAAATCTTTCCTAAATGTATGACAGTAGGGCGAACAATCAGACTGTAGGTCGGTGAAAAAAATAAAATTTCACTAAAAATAATTACATAAATTCATCAGTTTCTGGGATAATAAATAAACTCTGTGGGCACGAATTTCTGAACGAAATATAGATCCTCCAGTGATTTTCTTGACTGTTGTCCTGCTGTCCATGATTCACATCCATATGTCAAGACTACAAACATTTAAGAACTCTTTTTCTTGTTTCTATTGTCAAAAATGGATTCCACAGTATCTTCCTCATTTTTTGGAAAGCTGTTTTTTTTTACCTGAGCCATTCTGCATCTCACCTCTGTTGTACAACTACCATCTGAGGTTAACATTGTTCCCAGATATTTAAATTCATTTACCTCTTTTAATATTGTTCCATTTGTCGTTATTGTTAATTGAAGTGATGCAGTTTTCTTTGTTGTTACCATAACTTCTGTCAAAAAAAAACGAGAACGATATACTATTAGTAATAATTATTGCTAGTAACAAACATGTTAAAGATAAGCAAATTTGAGTTTCAGGAGATGCAATATTACAATTGTAGTCACAAATGTTGTTAAATTTGAAGATATATCCTTCTTTAGACGCTTTGAACATATTATAGAAGCAGCTTGTACAATTTAACTTCCTAGAAAGGCACAAATGTGCAAATTAACTAAAGTACCGTTGACAAACGTCTGTGATGGGAGTTTGACTCGTTGCAAGACAGAGTTTATTACATTGTTCCCATAAATAAAACATCAAATACCGTACGAGGAGGCAATGAAAAGTGGATGAAAACATTAAGATCAAGATAAGAAGTGTATATCACCCAGAATATGTAGTTCTTGTAGCGAGGAAATTTGGAATACTTGGTCACAACTGGCAAAATAAAAGGAAAGAGAGATCGCGGACGACAAAGAGAGAAAATACTGGATAGCTTGGTGTCATGGCATAGATAACAGTCAACAACAGAACTGATACGATGCACGGTAGATAGAAGATTGTGGAGGGACATGATCACCTACACCAACCGGTATGGCACATGATGATGATGTAGCGAGGGGGTTAAGGCATCAAGATGCTTAGAGGTTGTTCTAGTTTGTTACTGGTCCTTGGCCGAAACGTCTTTCGACTTTTCTTTTGTTTCGCACCCACGTTGAGCTGTTACCATACCACATTTTTCTTTATTTTATTTTTAAATTGTCATTCTTGTAGAGAGAGTGTTTCAACACTAATATATGCGTTTATTACATACAATACACGACAGCGTTATGAACGTGTCATACAAATAATCTATAGGATCTATATGTGGTCTCCAAGGATAGAGTTTTATATTTTCTATTCAAAAGATTGTTTATTTTTTTTTATCTGCACTATTTTCTTTACTTTGCAAATTACAGTAATGTTACAGATAAAAATAAAGTAATGTTGCACATTTATTGATTATAGATATTGCAACTAGAAATAATATGATGTTGTTAATAAAGATCAACTTATTACTGGTAATAAAATTCAACTTATTGTTGTTAATGAAGATCAACTTACAGTGGCTAACAGAGACCAGGTTATTGTTGGTAATAGCGATCAACTTGTTGTTGGTAATAGAGATCAACTTATTGTTGGTAATAGAGATCAACTTATTGTTGGCAATAGAGATCAACTTATTGTTGGTAATAGCGATCAACTTGTTATTGGTAATAGAGATCAACTTATTGTTGGTAATAGAGATCAACTTATTGTTGGTAATAGAGATCAACTTATTGTTGGTAATAGAGATCAACTTATTGTTGGTAATAGAGATCAACTTATTGTTGGTAATAGAGATCAACTTGTTGTTGGTAATAGAGATCAACTTATTGTTGGTAATAGAGATCAACTTATTGTTGGTAATAGAGATCAACTTATTGTTGGTAATAGAGATCAACTTATTGTTGCCAAAAAGAGATAAAAAAACCATGTTGATTAATTGATTTATCCATTGATGGTTATTGATATCAAGACATTGTTATTATTGATGAAATTAATATAATAATTAATTAATTATTCAGTTGCTAATACAAGCTGTTGTATTTATAATATATGTATTTGATAATGTTGCTAAGTAAGGACAAGATGATGTTTTAACAGAAAAGAAGAAAATCTTGCTATTATAGAACAAGGTAATGTTGCTAATAGAGATAAAGATAAAGTTGCTAATATATATCAAGATAATGTTGCTAATAGAGAACAAGATAATGTTGCTAATATATATCAAGATAATGTTGCTAATAGAGAACAAGATAATGTTGCTAATAGAGATCAAGATAATGTTGCTAATAGAGAACAAGATAATGTTGCTAATATAGAACAAGATAATGTTGCTAATAGAGATCAAGATAATGTTGCTAATAGAGAACAAGATAATGTTGCTAATAGAGATCAAGATAATGTTGTTAATAGAGATAAAGATAATGTTGCTAATAGAGATCAAGATAATGTTGCTCATAGAGATCAAGATAATGTTGATAATAGAGATCAAGATAATGTTCCTAATAGAGATCAAGATAATGTTGCTAATAGAGATCAAGATAATGTTGCTAATAGAGATCAAGATAATGTTGATAATAGAGATCAAGATAATGTTGCTAATAGAGATCAAGATAATGTTGCTCATAGAGATCAAGATAATGTTGCTAATAGAGAACAAGATAATGTTGCTAATAGAGATCAAGATAATGTTGCTAATATAGATCATGATAATGTTGCTAATATAGATGAAGGTAATGTTGCTAATAGTGATCATGATAATGTTGCTAATAGAGAACAAGATAATGTTGCTAATATAGATCAAGATAATGTTGCTAATAGAGATCATGATAATGTTGCTAATAGAGAACAAGACAATGTTGCTAATATAGATCAAGATAATGTTGCTAATAGAGATCATGATAATGTTGCTAATAGAGATCAAGATAATGTTGCTAATATAGATCAAGATAATGTTCCTAATAGAGATCATGATAATGTTGCTAATAGAGAACAAGATCATGTTGCTAATATAGATCAAGATAATGTTGCTAATATAGATCAAGATAATGCTGCTAATAGAGATCAAGATAATGTTGCTAATATAGATCAAGATAATGTTGCTAATATAGATCAAGATAATGTTCCTAATAGAGATCAAGATAATGTTGCTAATATAGATCAAGATAATGTTGCTAATAGAGATCATGATAATGTTGCTAATAGAGAACAAGATAATTTTGCTAATATAGATCAAGATAATGTTGCTAATAGAGATCATGATAATGTTGCTAATAGAGAACAAGATAATGTTGCTAATATAGATCAAGATAATGTTGCTAATAGAGAACATGATAATGTTGCTAATATAGATCATGATAATGTTGCTAATAGAGATCATGATAATGTTGCTAATATAGATCAAGATAATGTTGCTAATAGAGATCATGATAATGTTGCTAATAGAGAACAAGATAATGTTGCTAATAGAGATCAAGATAATGTTGCTAATAGAGATCATGATAATGTTGCTAATAGAGATCATGATAATGTTGCTAATATAGATCAAGATAATGTTGCTAATAGAGATCATGATAATGTTGCTCATAGAGAACAAGATAATGTTGCTAATAGAGATCAAGATAATGTTGCTAATAGAGATCATGATAATGTTGCTAATAGAGAACATGATAATGTTGCTAATATAGATCAAGATAATGTTGCTAATATAGATCAAGATAATGTTGCTAATAGAGATCAAGATAATGTTGCTAATAGAGATCAATGTAATGTTGCTAATAGAGATCCAGATGTAGCTCGAAATTCATGTTAATTTATTGAAGAAAACAATCAGTTAATGCAATGCTCCTGTGATGTGATTGACAGGCAGAAAGCCCCAAGAAGGTACACAGGAGGAAAACGAGGACAAAGAAAATGTGCGTAACGTCATCACAATGTGTGTGGTACATCATCTATTTATGTGTATGTTTTTAGCTGCCATAGTTACGGAACCACGTGAGTAATTTGACCCAAAAAAAAAAAATAAATGCAAAATAGACAAACAAATTTATATTCGATACAAATAAGAAGTAAATTTTGGGACAGCTCTCTTTTTTACTATAAATAACGAACCATTCAGATTTTGTAAAGCCAAACCTATATATGAGACTAAAAATTGTCTTACAAATTGACAAACCTTACCCATCTATTACTGTGTATATGCATTCTTCTTCCTCTTTTTTTCACTTTTCACTGATACCTAAAAGGTGTCGCGGTTTATATCATTTGTCGTTCTTGAGCTGCTCGAACTGTCTGAATTAGTGATTTTTCCTTTGTTGTTACATGTCTCTGTCACTGCATCTATCCATCTTCTTCTGGGTCTTCCTCTTGGTCTTTTTCCATGCATTCTCGAGAAGAACGCCCTTGATGGTGATTGGTGAGGATTCATTCTGACCAGGTGGCAAAACCATTTAAGTTGTTGCTGTTCTATACATTCTTGGCAGGGTTTTATTCCTACTATTTTTCTTATGGTTTCATTTGGTATTCTATATCTTCTTTTGCTGTTTGTTAGTTTTCTCGAGCATCGCATCTCACATGTATTGATCTTTTTAAATTATGATTTAGCAAGGGTTCATGTTTGACTTTCATAGCACAAAGTTGGTATGAAGATGCTATTTATCATTTGTTGTTTAGCTGACATAGAAATGTTTCGATGTCTTAGCAATGGTGAAAGCTGGTATGTGACAGCATTTTCTTTTTGTATTCTCATGTCAATTTCTCTGTCCAGTTTTCCATCTACTGTGAGCATGTGTATATGTATGTTAAATAAGATAATATGTAGAATGGCACACAAGCTATCCATATTCGTTACAAATTAACATGTAAGGCTTACAAGTTCAATTTGTAAAAAAAATTATTACAAATTCTTAATACTTATGATACTATGGATAATGAAAAGGAGAAATGAAGATATATTAAAAGATTTAAACATTAAAAAGAACTGGCTTATAAACACCATTATACAGAGGAAATTAAGGTACTATGGTCACGTCAAAACACACAGCGGGCTGGAAAGAGAATTAATTGAAGTCATGGTTCCTGGGCGACGCATCAGGGGCAGACCAAGAAGAAGGTGGTTTCAAGACATCAAGGAGACATTGAGCAGGGCAGCTGAAGAAGTGGGAGATCTGGCTAGAGACAGAGATTCTTTCAGACGGGCTGTGGTGAATGCAACATTCTGCGGGAGATCTGGCTAGAGAAAGAGATTCTTTAGACGGGCTGTGGTGAATGAAACATTCTGCGGGAGATCTGGCTAGAGAAAGAGATTTTTTAGACGGGCTGTGGTGAATGCAACATTCTGCGGGAGATCTGGCTAGAGAAAAAGATTCTTTAGACGGGCTGTGGTGAATGCAACATTCTGCGGGAGATCCGGCTAGAGAAAGAGATTCTTTAGACGGGCTGTGGTGAATGCAACATTCTGCGGGAGATCTGGCTAGAGAAAGAGATTCTTTAGACGGGCTGTGGTGAATGCAACATTCTGCGGGAGATCTGGCTAGAGAAAGAGATTCTTTAAGACGGGCTGTGGTGAGTGTAACGTTCTGCAAAGGACAAGCAACTTGATGATGATGATGATCTTACAAACTAAGGGAAGTCCTTACAATATGGAAGATATAAACACTAGCATCTGCCAGCGCCTACCATACACATACACACATATATATATATACACACAGACATGCAGACATACACATATACACACAAACACAAACACACATACAAACACATAGACACACAAAGCATGTAATAAAAAGTATGTTTATTCTCTCTCTCTCCCTGCAACCTCTCCTTTAGAACAAGTGTTAAAGGTAGTCACATATGACAAGATAGAGGTGAACGTGAGCCACTAATCAAATGGGATGTCTGTAGAAAGTGACTGAGGTGACCAGGGATGCTCAATCAAAACTGAGATAAATATGGGAGTCAAGCACGCGCTAGATTGGAACTAAACACAGCGGCAACAAACAAAGTTGTCCGCCTGGAGACAGGAGTTGTCCGCCTTTAAACACGAATTTTCTGTCTGGAGACAGGATTTGTCCGCCTGTAGACAGGAATTTTCTGTTTGGAGACAGGATTTGTCGGCCTTTAGACATGAATTTTCGTCTTCTGACAGGAGTTGTCCGTTTGGAGACAGGAGTTGTCCGTTTGAAGACAGGAGTTGTCCGCTTGAAGACACGAATTGTCCGCTTATAGACAGGAATTTTTCGCTTGGAGGCAGGAGTTGTTCGTCTTCAGACAGGAGTTGTCCTCTTGGAGACATGAATTGTCCGCATAGAGACAGAATTTTCCGCCTGGAGACAGGAATTGTTCGCCTTTAGATAGGAATTGTCCGCCTGGAAACAGAAGTTTTCCGCCCGGAGACAGGAATTGTTCGCCTTCAGATAGGAATTGTCCGCCTGGAGACATTAATTGTTTTTATGGAGACTGAAATTATCCGCCTGGAGAGAGCAATTGTCCACCTGGAGGCAGGAATTGTCCGCCTGGAGGCAGGAGTTGTCCGCCTGGAAGCATGAGTTGTCCGCCTGGAGGCAGAAGTTGCCCGTTTCGAGAGAACGCTTTGTGGCTGTATATCACACATGGAGCCTGGGTGGCTGAGTGGTTAGTATGTTCACTTGCTGATGAGAAAAGTCCTGGTTGAATCCCCAGAACTGGTGGATTTTGTGCAGATTGACAAGGCTCCAGGTTTTAAACAGTCACTAGAAATGAATACCAGATATTTTTATGTAAAGTAATGGCGGCCTGGCGTGATACCGGCCACATCACCTAAAAAATAGTGGTCTGTTATTGCAAAATATGGTTACTAATATAATTTTCCCTGGTAGCGTAAGGAATCCTTTATTTATTTTTGTTACATGTTTATATATCAAGTCGCATGTCTATTCTAGAACGTTGCATTCATCATAGATCGTCTGGAAGAATCTCTATCTCTCTCTGTCTCTCACCAAATGTCCCACAAAACGTTGCATTCACCACAGATCGTCTGGAAGAATCTCTCTCTCTCTCTGTCTCTCTCTCTCTCTCTCTCTCTCTCTCTCTCTCTCTCTCACCAGATTTCACACAGAACGTCGCATTTACCACAGACAGTCTGCAAGAATCTCTCTCTCTCTCTCTCTCTTTCTCTCGCCAGATCTCCCACAGAACGTTACATTCACCACAGATCGTCTGGAAGAATATCTCTCTCTCTCTCTCTCTCTCTCTCTCTCTCTCTCGCCAGATATTACACAGAACGTTGCATTTACCACAGACAGTCTGCAAGAATCTTTCTCTCCCTCTCTCTCTCTCTCTCTCTCTCTCTCTCTCTCTCTCTCTCACCAAATCTCCCACAAAACGTTACATTCACCACAGACCGTCTGCAAGAATCTCTCTCTCTCTCTCTCTCTCTCTCTCTAACCAAATCTCCCACATAACGTTACATTCACCACAGACCGTCTGCAAGAATCTCTCTCTCTCTCTCTAACCAAATCTCCCACAAAACGTTACATTCACCACAGACCGTCTGCAAGAATCTCTCTCTCTCTCTCTCTCTCTCTCTCTCTCTCTCTCTCTCTCTCTCTAACCAAATCTCCCACAAAACGTTACATACACCACAGACCGCCTGCAAGAATCTCTCTCTCTCTCTAACCAAATCTCCCACTTCTTCTGTTGCCATGTTCAAGATCCCTTTGATGTCTTGAAACAACCTTCTACTAGGTTAGCCCCTGATGCGTCGCCCATGAACCATGTCTTCCATTATTTTTTCCAGGCCGCTGTATTTTTTCTGACGTGTCGGCATTTTTAATCTCCCCCATAGAATGGTGTTTGTAAGCCTGTTATTTTCAATGTTTAAATCTTTTAGTATGTCTCCATCTCTCTTTTTCATTATTCAAGGTATCTTAAGGATTTTGTTTCGAATGAATCGATTTTTTTTATCCTGCTATTTGTAAGATTGTCCATGATTCACAACCATATTTTGCTATCGGGAACATATGCGTCCTCAGTAATTTTAACTTTGATGGTCTTCTGTTTCATATGTTCTTCGCGGTGTTTAATTGTTGTGTTGCTATTGCTAACATTCCTTTTATCTTTTTTTTTTTTTCTGCAGTCTCCATTGTTAGTTACTACAGATCCCAGATATTCGTAGTTTGTTACAATTTAAAGTTCTTCACTATTTATGATTTTATGTTAGTTTTTTGTTTTGTTAGTCTACATTATCTTAGTTTCTGTACATATGTATGTATATATATATATATATATATATCACAAAAGAAGTATAAATCATTAGTCATAATAGGCTCAGGGTAAGATAAAGTAACAAAGTAGAGAACATTATAAATGCTGACAGGTTTACATATAGAGATACGCTAGCGATACAAAATGTGAACGTCTCAGAAACACATTTTCATTTTTCTCTTACAAAATCTCACAGGACAATCATTCTCATATTGCTGATGAGGCTGGAGAGAACAGCGCTGATGAGGCTGGAAGGCATCCAGTTGGGAATGATGTGAAAGCCAATGGGGTATGCTTAGTGTTAAAGTTGTAGTAGTTGTGATTAGTCGAAGGCCAGGGAATCATTACAAGCGAGTTTAAAATCCATAATTGCTCAACCGCCCGTGCCAGTGAAATTATCCGAATTAACATGTCCTCTTACTGAAGGATCCAAACAAAGAAAGGCAGCTGGAATCCCCTTCATAGCAGCCATAGCACACGCCAAAAGACATATGGCGTAGCGGTACCGAAAGTGAACGCAGCCGAACTGTCCTTCGTCATACGATATCATCAGTCTGAAAAGTTTCCTTGCTGCAATTTCCTCATATTCCAGGTCCAGCTTGTTGCAGTTTCCTCATATTCCAGGTCCAGCTTGTTGCAGAAGCTACTGAGTTAAGTGCTCTGTGCACACCGTAAGCTGTGTGTTTTATCCGGTTTGATCATGTTTCAATATTCCGATTGCTTACGATGAATAATGATATCGTATGACAAGGAACAATTGGCTATGTTCACTCTCTGTGCGGTTTCGCCTTATGTCTTTTGGCATGTGCTGGGACTGCTATGATGGAGACTACAACTACCTTTCTTTGTTTGGTCGATGAAATAGTAATTCGGATGATTCCACTGGCAAGGGCGGTTGAGCAATTATGGATTTTAATTCGTTTGCAGTGATACCGGGGCCTTTCATAACCATAACGATATCACCATTCATCATAAACAATCGGAATATCGAAACACGATCAAACCGGATGAAACAAACAGCTCACGATGTGCACAGAGCACTTAACTCAGTAGCACCAGCAGCAAGCTGGACTTGAAATATGGGGAAACTGCAACAAGAAACACTTTTCAGACTAATCCCCCAACGGTTCTTGCCGCCTATCCGCTATATTGACCGGAAGTTCAAGTGTTCTTTTTTCTTCTTTTCTCTTTTCACTGATACCTAAAAGGTGTCGTGGTTTATATCATTTGTCGTTCTTGAGCTGCTCGAATTGTCTGAATTAGTGACTTTCCTTTGTTGTTATATGTCTCTGTCACTGCATCTATCCATCTACTTCTGGGTCTTCCTCTTAGTCTTTTTCCGTGCATTCTTGAGAAGAACGCCCTTGATGGTGATTGGTAAGGATTCATTCTGACCAGGTGGCCAAACCATTTAAGTTGTTGTTGTTGTTCTATATATTCTTGGCAGGGTTTTGTTCCTACCATTTTTCTTATGGTTTCATTTGGTATTCTATCTCTCCTTGTGTTGTTTGTTACTTTTTTCATTCATCGCATCACGCATTTATTGATCTTTCTTAAATGTGATTTAGAAAGGGTCCATGTTTGACTTTCATAGCACAAAGTTGGTATGAAGATGCTATTTATCATTTGTTGTTTAGCTGGCATAGAAATGTTTGGATGTCTTAGCAATGGTGAAAGCTGGTATGTGACAGCATTTGATTTTTGTATTCTCATGTCAATTTCTCTGTCTAGTTTTCTATTTTATGTGAACATTGTGCCCAAATACTTGAATTCCACTAAATGTTTTATTTCTTTATCTTTGATCTTGATGTTTAATGGGTGTCTTAATTTGGCACAGGCAGATGCAGCTTTCCAAGAAAGGAGAAAGATACTGTGTAATGCATTTTCTATAATTGAAACAAGAAGAAGAGTTCTTAAATGTTATGTAGAGCCGGTCTTATCAAATTTTTGTGCATAATGGACAATATGCATCAGACAAGAAAATCACTGGAGGATCTTGAAATGTAGTTTTACAGAAGAATGTTGAGAATACTATGTACAACTAAGAAGAGTAATGGAAATCTTCTGAAAGAGGCGAAAGCAAAAAGAGAGCTAAATTCCAATATCAGGAAGAAACAATCATCATTTTTTTGGCGACGTAATGAGAAGGTAACAGCTGGAATATATTGTGAAAACTGGGAAAATTGAAGTACTAAGAGATGGAGGGAAGCAAAGAGAAAAGATACCAGACAGATTAAGAGAATGGCTTTGCAGAAGGTCAACAATAGAAATGATAATAAACTGTCGAGATCGAAAGGTGTGGAGAGACATGATGACCTACGCCAGGTGACATGTACTTGATGATGATGATGTAATTGTAATTTTATTAACTTACATATTTGTGTGTGTGTGTGTGTGTGTTGTCTATTGTTCCTGCCGAAAACCTGCTGCCCCGCAACGTCGTTTTTATTTTGTATTGTCTCTCACCTCCGCAGAGCTGCAACTACACCACTTTCTTACATCTCTTTTCATTCAACAGAGCTCATTGAAAATGGGTACCTAACTCACTATGTCAAAATAAAATAATACCAGAGTCCATAATTGTATTATAATGTTGTTCTCAACAGATCGAACCTACCGTAAACCTGAATGAGGAAGGTGGGAAATCACATGTGAAGTTTGTAAAGGATGGTACAGATCAACAGGTAATATGTTGTTTTGTGGTGAGTGTTTGTAAATGATGGGACAGATCGACAGGTAATATGTTGTCTTGTGGTGAGTGTTTGTAAAGGATGGGACAGATCGACAGGTAATATGTTGTCTTGTGGTGAGTGTTTCTAAAGGATGGGACAGATGAACAGGTAATATGTTGTCTTGTGATGAGTGTTTGTAAAAGATAGGACTGATAAACAGGTAATATGTTGTCTTGTGGTTAGTGTTTGTAAAGAATGGGACAGATCGACAGGTAATATGTTGTCTCGTGGTTAGTGTTTGTAAAGGATTGGACAGATGAACAGGTAATATGTTGTCTTGTGGTTAGTGTTTGTAAAGGATGGGACAGATCAACAGGTAATATGTTGTCTTGTGGTGAGTGTTTGTAAAGGATGGGACTGATAAACAGGTAATATGTTGTCTTGTGGTGAGTGTTTGTTAAAGGAAGGAACAGATCAACAGGTAATATGTTGTCTTGTGGTGAGTGTTTGTAAAGGATGGGACAGATCGACAGGTAATATGTTGTCTTGTGGTGAGTGTTTGTAAAGGATGGGACTGATAAACAGGTAATATGTTGTCTTGTGGTTAGTGTTTGTAAAGGATGGGACAGATGAACAGGTAATATTTTGTCTTGTGGTGAGTGTTTGTAAAGGATGGGACAGATCGACAGGTAATATGTTGTCTTGTGGTGAGTGTTTGTAAAGGATGGGACAGATCAACAGGTAATATGTTGTTTTATGGTGAGTGTTTGTAAAAGATGGGACAGATGAACAGGTAATATGTTGTCTTGTGGTGAGTGTTTGTAAAAGATGGGACAGATGAACAGGTAATATGTTGTCTTGTGGTTAGTGTTTGTAAAGGATGGGACATATCAACAGGTAATATGTTGTCTTGTGGTTAGTGTTTTTAAAGGATGGGACAGATCAACAGGTAATATGTTGTCTTGTGGTGAGTGTTTGTAAAAGATGGGACATATGAACAGGTAATATGTTGTCTTGTGGTTAGTGTTTGTAAAGGATGGGACAGATGAACAGGTAATATGTTGTCTTGTGGTGAGTGTTTGTAAAGGATAGAACTGATAAACAGATAATATGTTGTCTTGTGGTGAGTGTTTGTAAAAGATGGGACATATGAACAGGTAATATGTTGTCTTGTGGTTAGTGTTTGTAAAGGATGGGACAGATGAACAGGTAATATGTTGTCTTGTGGTGAGTGTTTGTAAAGGATGGGACAGATCAACAGGTAATATGTTGTCTTGTGGTGAGTGTTTGTTAAAGGGAGGAACAGATCAACAGGTAATATGTTGTCTTGTGGTGAGTGTTTGTAAATGATGGGACAGATCGACAGGTAATATGTTGTCTTGTGGTGAGTGTTTGTAAAGGATGGGACTGATAAACAGGTAATATGTTGTCTTGTGGTTAGTGTTTGTAAATGATGGGACAGATGAACAGGTAATATGTTGTCTTGTGGTGAGTGTTTGTAAAGGATAGGACTGATAAACAGGTAATATGTTGTCTTGTGGTTAGTGTTTTTAAAGGATGGGACAGATCAACAGGTAATATGTTGTCTTGTGGTGAGTTTTTGTAAAAGATGGGAGAGATGAACAGGTAATACGTTTTGTTTTGTGGTTAGTGTTTGTAAAGGATGTGACTGATAAACAGGTAATATGTTGTCTTGTGGTTAGTGTTTTTAAAGGATGGGGCAGATCAACAGGTAATATGTTGTCTTGTGGTGAGTGTTTGTAAAAGATGGGACAGATGAACAGGTAATATGTTGTCTTGTGGTTAGTGTTTGTAAAGGATGGGACAGATCAACAGGTAATATGTTGTCTTGTGGTTAGTGTTTTTAAAGGATGTTACAGGTCAACAGGTAATATGTTGTCTTGTGGTTAGTGTTTGTAAAGGATGGGACAGATCAACAGGTAATATGTAGTCTTGTGGTTAGTGTTTGTAAAGGATGGGACAGATCAACAGGTAATATGTTGTCTTATGGTGAGTGTTTGTAAAGGATGGGACAGATCAACCGGTAATATGTTGTCTTGTAGTGAGTGTTTGTTAAAGGAAGGAACAGATCAGCAGGTAATATGTTGTCTAGTGGTGAGTGTTTGTAAAGGATGGGACAGATCAACAGGTAATATGTTGTCTTGTGGTGAGTGTTTGTAAAGGATGGGACTGATAAACAGGTAATATGTTGTCTTGTGGTTAGTGTTTGTAAAGGATGGGACAGATCAACAGGTAATATGTTGTCTTGTGGTTAGTGTTTTTAAAGGATGGAACAGGTCAACAGGTAATATGTTGTCTTGTGGTTAGTGTTTGTAAAGGATGGGACAGATGAACAGGTAATATGTTGTCTTGTGGTTAGTGTTTGTAAAGGATGGGACAGATCAACCGGTAATATGTTGTCTTATGGTGAGTGTTTGTAAAGGATGGGACAGATCAACAGGTAATATGTTGTCTTGTGGTGAGTGTTTGTTAAAGGAAGGAACAGATCAACAGGTAATATGTTGTCTTGTGGTGAGTGTTTGTAAAGGATGGGACTGATAAACAGGTAATATGTTGTCTTGTGGTTAGTGTTTGTAAAGGATGGAACAGATGAACATGTAATATGTTGTCTTGTTGTGAGTGTTTGTAAAGGATAGGACTGATAAACAGGTAATATGTTGTCTTGTGGTTAGTGTTTGTAAAGGATGGGACAGATCAACAGGTAATATGTTGTTTTGTGGTGAGTGTTTGTAAAAGATGGGACAGATGAACAGGTAATATGTTATCTTGTGGTTAGTGTTTTTAAAGGATGGGACAGATCAACAGGTAATATGTTGTCTTGTGGTGAGTGTTTGTAAAAGATGGGACAGATGAACAGGTAATATGTTGTCTTGTGGTTAGTGTTTGTAAAGGATGGGACAGATGAACAGGTAATATGTTGTCTTGTGGTTAGTGTTTTTAAAGGATGGGACAGATCAACAGGTAATATGTTGTCTTGTGGTGAGTGTTTGTAAAAGATGGGACAGATGAACAGGTAATATGTTGTCTTGTGGTTAGTGTTTGTAAAGGAGGGGACTGATAAATAGGTAATATGTTGTCTTGTGGTGAGTGTTTGTAAAGGATGGGACTGATAAACAGGTAATATGTTGTCTTGTGGTTAGTGTTTGTAAATGATGGGACAGATGAACAGGTAATATGTTGTCTTGTGGTGAGTGTTTGTAAAGGATAGGACTGATAAACAGGTAATATGTTGTCTTGTGGTTAGTGTTTTTAAAGGATGGGACTGATAAACAGGTAATATGTTGTCTTGTGGTGAGTGTTTGTAAAAGATGGGACAGATGAACAGGTAATACGTTGTCTTGTGGTTAGTGTTTGTAAAGGATGGGACAGATCAACAGGTAATATGTTGTCTTGTGGTTAGTGTTTTTAAAGGATGTTCCTAGTCAACAGGTAATATGTTGTCTTGTGGTTAGTGTTTGTAAAGGATGGGACAGATCAACAGGTAATATGTAGTCTTGTGGTTAGTGTTTGTAAAGGATGGGACAGATAAACAGGTAATATGTTGTCTTATGGTGAGTGTTTGTAAAGGATGGGACAGATCAACCGGTAATATGTTGTCTTGTAGTGAGTGTTTGTTAAAGGAAGGAACAGATCGACAGGTAATATGTTGTCTCGTGGTTAGTGTTTGTAAAGGATTGGACAGATGAACAGGTAATATGTTGTCTTGTGGTTAGTGTTTGTAAAGGATGGGACAGATCAACAGGTAATATGTTGTCTTGTGGTGAGTGTTTGTAAAGGATGGGACTGATAAACAGGTAATATGTTGTCTTGTGGTGAGTGTTTGTTAAAGGAAGGAACAGATCAACAGGTAATATGTTGTCTTGTGGTGAGTGTTTGTAAAGGATGGGACAGATCGACAGGTAATATGTTGTCTTGTGGTGAGTGTTTGTAAAGGATGGGACTGATAAACAGGTAATATGTTGTCTTGTGGTTAGTGTTTGTAAAGGATGGGACAGATGAACAGGTAATATTTTGTCTTGTGGTGAGTGTTTGTAAAGGATGGGACAGATCGACAGGTAATATGTTGTCTTGTGGTGAGTGTTTGTAAAGGATGGGACAGATCAACAGGTAATATGTTGTTTTATGGTGAGTGTTTGTAAAAGATGGGACAGATGAACAGGTAATATGTTGTCTTGTGGTGAGTGTTTGTAAAAGATGGGACAGATGAACAGGTAATATGTTGTCTTGTGGTTAGTGTTTGTAAAGGATGGGACATATCAACAGGTAATATGTTGTCTTGTGGTTAGTGTTTTTAAAGGATGGGACAGATCAACAGGTAATATGTTGTCTTGTGGTGAGTGTTTGTAAAAGATGGGACATATGAACAGGTAATATGTTGTCTTGTGGTTAGTGTTTGTAAAGGATGGGACAGATGAACAGGTAATATGTTGTCTTGTGGTGAGTGTTTGTAAAGGATAGAACTGATAAACAGATAATATGTTGTCTTGTGGTGAGTGTTTGTAAAAGATGGGACATATGAACAGGTAATATGTTGTCTTGTGGTTAGTGTTTGTAAAGGATGGGACAGATGAACAGGTAATATGTTGTCTTGTGGTGAGTGTTTGTAAAGGATGGGACAGATCAACAGGTAATATGTTGTCTTGTGGTGAGTGTTTGTTAAAGGGAGGAACAGATCAACAGGTAATATGTTGTCTTGTGGTGAGTGTTTGTAAATGATGGGACAGATCGACAGGTAATATGTTGTCTTGTGGTGAGTGTTTGTAAAGGATGGGACTGATAAACAGGTAATATGTTGTCTTGTGGTTAGTGTTTGTAAATGATGGGACAGATGAACAGGTAATATGTTGTCTTGTGGTGAGTGTTTGTAAAGGATAGGACTGATAAACAGGTAATATGTTGTCTTGTGGTTAGTGTTTTTAAAGGATGGGACAGATCAACAGGTAATATGTTGTCTTGTGGTGAGTTTTTGTAAAAGATGGGAGAGATGAACAGGTAATACGTTTTGTTTTGTGGTTAGTGTTTGTAAAGGATGTGACTGATAAACAGGTAATATGTTGTCTTGTGGTTAGTGTTTTTAAAGGATGGGGCAGATCAACAGGTAATATGTTGTCTTGTGGTGAGTGTTTGTAAAAGATGGGACAGATGAACAGGTAATATGTTGTCTTGTGGTTAGTGTTTGTAAAGGATGGGACAGATCAACAGGTAATATGTTGTCTTGTGGTTAGTGTTTTTAAAGGATGTTACAGGTCAACAGGTAATATGTTGTCTTGTGGTTAGTGTTTGTAAAGGATGGGACAGATCAACAGGTAATATGTAGTCTTGTGGTTAGTGTTTGTAAAGGATGGGACAGATCAACAGGTAATATGTTGTCTTATGGTGAGTGTTTGTAAAGGATGGGACAGATCAACCGGTAATATGTTGTCTTGTAGTGAGTGTTTGTTAAAGGAAGGAACAGATCAGCAGGTAATATGTTGTCTAGTGGTGAGTGTTTGTAAAGGATGGGACAGATCAACAGGTAATATGTTGTCTTGTGGTGAGTGTTTGTAAAGGATGGGACTGATAAACAGGTAATATGTTGTCTTGTGGTTAGTGTTTGTAAAGGATGGGACAGATCAACAGGTAATATGTTGTCTTGTGGTTAGTGTTTTTAAAGGATGGAACAGGTCAACAGGTAATATGTTGTCTTGTGGTTAGTGTTTGTAAAGGATGGGACAGATGAACAGGTAATATGTTGTCTTGTGGTTAGTGTTTGTAAAGGATGGGACAGATCAACCGGTAATATGTTGTCTTATGGTGAGTGTTTGTAAAGGATGGGACAGATCAACAGGTAATATGTTGTCTTGTGGTGAGTGTTTGTTAAAGGAAGGAACAGATCAACAGGTAATATGTTGTCTTGTGGTGAGTGTTTGTAAAGGATGGGACTGATAAACAGGTAATATGTTGTCTTGTGGTTAGTGTTTGTAAAGGATGGAACAGATGAACATGTAATATGTTGTCTTGTTGTGAGTGTTTGTAAAGGATAGGACTGATAAACAGGTAATATGTTGTCTTGTGGTTAGTGTTTGTAAAGGATGGGACAGATCAACAGGTAATATGTTGTTTTGTGGTGAGTGTTTGTAAAAGATGGGACAGATGAACAGGTAATATGTTATCTTGTGGTTAGTGTTTTTAAAGGATGGGACAGATCAACAGGTAATATGTTGTCTTGTGGTGAGTGTTTGTAAAAGATGGGACAGATGAACAGGTAATATGTTGTCTTGTGGTTAGTGTTTGTAAAGGATGGGACAGATGAACAGGTAATATGTTGTCTTGTGGTTAGTGTTTTTAAAGGATGGGACAGATCAACAGGTAATATGTTGTCTTGTGGTGAGTGTTTGTAAAAGATGGGACAGATGAACAGGTAATATGTTGTCTTGTGGTTAGTGTTTGTAAAGGAGGGGACTGATAAATAGGTAATATGTTGTCTTGTGGTGAGTGTTTGTAAAGGATGGGACTGATAAACAGGTAATATGTTGTCTTGTGGTTAGTGTTTGTAAATGATGGGACAGATGAACAGGTAATATGTTGTCTTGTGGTGAGTGTTTGTAAAGGATAGGACTGATAAACAGGTAATATGTTGTCTTGTGGTTAGTGTTTTTAAAGGATGGGACTGATAAACAGGTAATATGTTGTCTTGTGGTGAGTGTTTGTAAAAGATGGGACAGATGAACAGGTAATACGTTGTCTTGTGGTTAGTGTTTGTAAAGGATGGGACAGATCAACAGGTAATATGTTGTCTTGTGGTTAGTGTTTTTAAAGGATGTTCCTAGTCAACAGGTAATATGTTGTCTTGTGGTTAGTGTTTGTAAAGGATGGGACAGATCAACAGGTAATATGTAGTCTTGTGGTTAGTGTTTGTAAAGGATGGGACAGATAAACAGGTAATATGTTGTCTTATGGTGAGTGTTTGTAAAGGATGGGACAGATCAACCGGTAATATGTTGTCTTGTAGTGAGTGTTTGTTAAAGGAAGGAACAGATCAGCAGGTAATATGTTGTCTAGTGGTGAGTGCTTGTAAAGGATGGGACAGATCGACAGGTAATATGTTGTCTTGTGGTGAGTGTTTGTAAAGGATGGGACTGATAAACAGGTAATATGTTGTCTTGTGGTTAGTGTTTGTAAAGGATGGGACAGATCAACAGGTAATATGTTGTCTTGTGGTTAGTGTTTTTAAAGGATGGAACAGGTCAACAGGTAATATGTTGTCTTGTGGTTAGTGTTTGTAAAGGATGGGACAGATGAACAGGTAATATGTTGTCTTGTGGTTAGTGTTTGTAAAGGATGGGACAGATCAACAGGTAATATGTTGTCTTATGGTGAGTGTTTGTAAAGGATGGGACAGATCAACATGTAATATGTTGTCTTGTGGTGAGTGTTTGTTAAAGGAAGGAACAGATCAACAGGTAATATGTTGTCTTGTGGTGAGTGTTTGTAAAGGATGGGACTGATAAACAGGTAATATGTTGTCTTGTGGTTAGTGTTTGTAAAGGATGGAACAGATGAACATGTAATATGTTGTCTTGTTTGTTAGTGTTTGTAAAGGATAGGACTAATAAACAGGTAATATGTTGTCTTGTGGTTAGTGTTTGTAAAGGATGGGACAGATCAACAGGTAATATGTTGTTTTGTGGTGAGTGTTTGTAAAAGATGGGACAGATGAACAGGTAATATGTTGTCTTGTGGTTAGTGTTTTTAAAGGATGGGACAGATCAACAGGTAATATGTTGTCTTGTGGTGAGTGTTTGTAAAAGATGGGACAGATGAACAGGTAATATGTTGTCTTGTGATTAGTGTTTGTAAAGGAGGGGACTGATAAATAGGTAATATGTTGTCTTGTGGTGAGTGTTTGTAAAGGATGGGACAGATCAACAGGTAATATGTTGTCTTGTGGCGAGTGTTTGTAAAAGATGGGCAGATCAACATATAATATGTTGTCATGTGGTAAGTGTTTTTAAAGGATGGGACAGATCAACATATAATATGTTGTCTTGTGGTGAGTGTTTGTAAAAGATGGGACAGATCAACAGGTAATATGTTGTCTTGTGGTGAGTGTTTGTAAAAGATGGGACAGATCAACAGGTAATATGTTGTCTTGTGGCGAGCGTTTGTAAAAAAAAACGTTGTTTATCAGTATTCTTGACTGTGTGTTTTGTGTAGATATGAGGCCTGTTTTAGTTAATGTACGAGAGGTGAGGCTAACAACATATTCCCCGTATAATAGTTTTATTAATTATACTATAGTAAAAAGATGAATTCCCATGTTAAATCAGTAATATTACATGGCTGTGAAACATGGAGAACAACAAATTTGACTGTCAGGAAGATACAGATTTTCATAAATGGATGCTTTCGCTGAGTAAAAGGACGGAGGTGGCAGGACAAAGTCACTAGGAAAGTACCAGACAGACATCAGTGGGTAAAGAAATACAACGAAGACTATAGCGCTATAATTGAGACACGGGTTGTGAATGCGACATTCTCCCGTCTTGGAGTTGATATACGGTTTACGTCAACACATTGAGTGATATTCAAAGGCCGACGTTGGAATTGTTTGACGCCTCTTATTTACATGTTACACCTCATTAATATGGACTGCTCTGCCAAGTCAACCGAAGTTTTCACTTAGTGATTTTGCACCGTGTTTTGTTCGGTGTAGGCTGCATTTACTAGAGTAATCGGGAATATATGGGCGCAGCCATTGTTGTGTGCTACGTCATCATAATGGTTGATCGTATATCCCTAGACCGGACGTACGCTAATGATGAAAGGCGAAATGACGGAGCTTTGTTCATGACTTTGCAGCCCTGGGGTGACTCTAGAGGTTTCATGTTAGTCAGGAAGAATGTTGTCTAGATTCAAGAGGGCTACTGTGAGATAGAGGGTAGACATGCTTGCTGCTTGCGTTCGCCTGATGGCTAATGGAATACACCTCTTCATCATCCGCCCTTAAAAGGACATTAAGTGGGCGTGTCTGCGTTGTGTTGTGGTTTGCAGTATAACTGATATTTGCGCTTTTTCACCCAACACATCCGATTTCAGCACGCCTTTTTTGAGTGCCGGGTTGTCATCACTCTCCATCCCTATTCGCTTGGCCAGACAAGACAGCTTAGTCTGCTACTGGAGGCACCACGAAGACGTGGAGCAGGGTCTGGATGGTTCTGATTCACCGATCCTGCCGCAAGCCATCAGCTGTGGGTCGCTGACAACTTCCAGTTCTGGTGCTGTGAGGTGCGCCTTCGCCTCTGGGTAGACATGTGATTTTATAATTTCAATATGTGGTTTAAAATTCCACAATTTCATATTGCAGGAAGATCTTACAGTCTGTTGTTTGATGTGCAAAGGGGGATAATCCGACGACTAACTGTGTTTCGTACGTTCGGATTTGGAGTCAAAAACGATGTCTTAACATCATCAAGTGCTATACATTTAGAAAAAAAAATATGGCGATCACCACTTTCAGGAGGACGTGAACTTCCGGTCAATATGGTGGATAGGCGACAGGAACCATTGAAGGCGATGTCTGAAAAGTGTTCCTTGTTGCAGTTTCCTTATATTCTAAGTCCGGTTTGTTGCATGAGCTACTGAGTTAAGCGCTCTGTGCACACCGTGAGCTGTGTGTTTCATCCGGTTTGATCGTGTTTCGATATTCCGATTGTTTACGATGAATGATGATATCGTATGACAGAGAACAGTTGGCTGTGTTCACTCTCTGTGCGGTTTCGCCTTATGTCTTTTGGCGTGTGCTGAGACTGCTATGATGTCGTCTACAGCTACCTTTTTTTGTTTGGTAGATGAGATAGTAATTCGGATGATTCCACTGGCACGGGCGGTTGAGCAATTATGGATTTTAATTCGTTTGCAGTGATACACGGGCTTCCATAACCATAACTATTTGACGCACGCTGCAGAAACCAACTGAGAGAATTACACAAGAAGTCCCTTTTTGGAATCCCCAAGGAAGGAGTCATAGGGGAAGGCCAAAATATACTCGGAGAAGACAGATGAAAGTAGAGATGAAGAGGATGGAGAAGACATGGAGCGATCTTAAAAGAATGGCAAGAAACAGGACGCTTTGGAAAGTGTTTGTTGAAGACCTATGCTCCACAGGGAGTTGAAAGTGTTTGTTGAAGACCTAGGCTCCACAGGGAGTTGAAAGTGTTTGTTGAAGACCTATGCTCTACAGGGAGTTGAAAGTGTTTGTTGAAGACCTATGCTCTACAGGGAGTTGAAAGTGTTTGTTGAAGATCTATGCTCTACAGGGAGTTGAAAGTGTTTGTTGAAGATCTATGCTCTACAGGGAGTTGAAAGTGTTTGTTGAAGACCTATGCTCTACAGGGAGCTGAAAGTGTTTGTTGAAGACCTATGCTCCACAGAGAGCTGAAAGTGTTTGTTGAAGACCTATGCTCCACTGGGAGCTGAAAGTGTTTGTTGAAGACCTATGCTCGACATGGAGCTAACCGTGTTTGTTGAAGACCTATGCTCCACAGGGAGCTGAAAGTGTTTGTTGAAGACCTATGCTCCACAGAGAGCTGAAAGTGTTTGTTGAAGACCTATGCTCCACAAAGAGCTGAAAGTGTTTGTTGAAGACCTATGCTCCACTGGGAGTTAAAAAGAATTAACAAATATAATAATAATAATAATAATAAATACAATAGTAATAACAGAAGCGAATTTTTTTTTATTTCTCAAGGCTGGGCAGGAAAAAAATAACTCGATGATACAGTCCGAGAAATCCCCTCTCATCGGCAAAGATGGCGGAGGCTCCGGGCTCAAACTTAAGAACGAAAATGAAAGTAGAGTCAAAGACCAGATGCCCGGCTTTCTCTGCTGCACCATCTTGTAATCCCATTTACCGGAGCAACATTAATATTAAGTCTGGTTACTTTTATATGTTTACTTTATATTTTTAAAACATTTTGTCAAAATTAGTTTACTAGTAACTTAAACATCAGCATTATAATTGTGGTGCGCGCTTCATTCCTTCAACTCATCACTTCACATTGTAGACAACTCCGTTGTCCGTTTTCAAACTTATGTATTACAGCGCCTCATGAAGAACATAGCCATGTAGAGAACTGCAGAGGCCTCAACATTATCATCATGTGCCATACCGGTTGGCGTAGGCGATCATGTCCTTTCATAATTTTTAATCTACAGTGCATCGTATCAGTTCTGTTGTTGCCTGTTTTCCATGCCATGACACCAAGCTATCCAGTATTTTCGCTCTTTGTCGTCCGTGATCCCTCTTTCCTTTTATTTTGCCAGTTGTAACCAAGTATTCCAACTTTCCTCTTCTTATGATGTGCCCGAAAAATGTTGATTGTTTCTTTTCTAATTACTTTTTAGGAGCTCCCTTTTTGTGTTGGCCTCGTTGAGAATGTCCTCACTGGTCTTTTTAACTGTCCAGGGAACTTTCAACATTCTTCTGAGAAATCCCATCTATGTGGCCTGTAATCGTCTTTTAATTTGTTTGTATACTGTCCATGATTCGCTTCCATAGGTCAGAACTGTTTCTATATAGCACCGGTGAACTCTCATTCTCACTTGCATTAACATAGATTTATTGGATAAGATATTTTTCATTTTCTGAAATGTTATTTTGGCCTGAGCTATTCTGATTTTTATTTCTGTGGTGCATCTCTCTTCTGATGTTATTATTGTGCCCAAGTATTTCAAACGTTGCACTTGTTTCAGATTTGTCCTGTTTATTTGTATGCTACATGATGGTGATGATTGTTTCTTCGATATGACCATAATTTTGTTTTCTCACTATTCAGACCGAGATCTTTCTTGTTGCTTTCTTTTACTATTATGTCTCTCATTTCTTGTAGTTCATTCTCTGTCTCTGCTGTTAAGACTGTGCCATTCACATATCACAAATTATTTATGTTGTGACCGTTGACTTCAATTCCTTGTTTGTCTACTATTGATCTCATATGTTTGCTGTAAAGTGAAAACAAAGATGCCTGCAAGTAGAAAATAAAACCTGAAAGCTCTCCAATTAACGTATAGTTATTAGCTATAGGAGCTTAAGCATATTGACGTCATTCTATCAACCACCGTCCCAGCTAGCAAAGTTGAAGAACGTCACGCTATTTGGTATGTTTTCATGGGATTTCCTCTCAACCCGTAGGCCTTTTGTAAATCTTTAGATGGCTATGTTTGAACCCACACTCCTGCAGTGACCCTTGTTCTGTGCTACCTTCTCCAAGTGAGCTCACGTCCATCCTGCAGCCTTCTGTCTCGACTATCCTTACCTGGGTCTCCTTGAGCCTTCCAATACAATAAAATGTTTACAATACAAGAATACAATAGGATGTTTATAATACAAAATACAATTGAATGTTTAGAATATAAAATACAATAGGATGTTTAGAATACAAGAATACAATAGAATGTTTATAATATAAAATACAATTGAATGTTTAGAATATAAAATACAATAGGATGTTTAGAATACAAAATACAATAGGATATTTAGAATACAAAATACAATATGATGTTTAGAATACAAAATACAATAGGATGTTTAGAATACAAAATACAAAAGGATGTTTAGAATACAAAATACAAAACGATGTTTAGAATACAAAATACAATAGGATGTTTAGAATACAAAATACAATAGGATGTTTAGAATACAAAATACAATAGGATGTTTAGAATACAAAATACAAAAGGATGTTTAGAATACAAGAATACAATAGGATGTTTAGAATACAAAATACAATAGGATGTTTAGAATACAAAATACAAAAGGATGTTTAAAATACAAAATACAATAGGATGTTTAGAATACAAAATGCAATAGGATGTTTAGAATACAAAATACAATAGGATGTTTAGAATACAAGAATGCAAGAATACAATAGAATGTTTAGAATACAAGAATACAATATAATATTGAAAATACAATAGAATGTTAAGAATACCAGAATATAATAAAATGTTTAGAATACAAGAATACATGAATACATGAATACAATAGAATGTTTAGAATACAAAATACAATAGAATGTTTACAATACAAAATACAATAGGATGTTTAAAATACAAAATACAATAGAATGTTTAGAATACAAGAATACATGAATACTATAAAATGCTTAGAATACAAGAATACATGAATACAAAAGAATGTTTAGAATACAAGAATATAATAAAATGCTTAGAATACAAGAATACAATAGAATGTTCAGAATACAAGAATACAATATAATTTTTTAGAATACAATAGAATATTAAGAATACAAGAACATAATAACATGTTTAGAATCCATGAATACAATAGAATGTTAAGAATCCATGAATACAATAGAATGTTTAGAATACAAGAATATAATAAAATGTTTAGAATACAAGAATATAATAGAATGTTTAGAACACATGAATACAATAGAATGTTTAGTATTCAAGAATACAATAGAATATTTAGAATACAAGAATACAATAGAATATTTAGAATACAAGAATACAATAGAATGTTTAGACTAGAGGTTCTAAAACTCTCCTTCACCGTGGGCCCCTATTAAATAAGTTTAGTAGCCACAGACCCCCAGTATTTATCTTCTTTCATACTTTCATTCATTGATTCTCTCCTTCTATTTAACTACAAAATATCAAACTATTCTGTAAGCCTTCGAGGACCCTCAGTAACGGCAACGCGGACACCTGGGGGGTGGGCACAGTTTGAGAACCACCGTATCCTGGATGCTAGAGTTATAAAATTATAATCCTGGATATTTCATTTATAAAATTATAATCCTGGATATTTCAATTATGAAATTATAGTCCTGGATATTTCATTTATATAATTATAATCCTGATTATTTCAGTTATAGAAATATAATCCTGGATATTTCAGTTATAAAATTATAATCCTGAATAATGGACTTATACAATTATAATCCTGGAAGCTGAAGTCATAAAACAAAATCTTATATGTTTGAGTTATAAATCTATAATCCTAAATACTGAAGTTATAATCTTGGATTTTAATTTCCCGTTCACTATTTAAAGACTATATGTTGGGTTGTTTTGCAGGTTTCTGTGATATCTACGTCTTTCGGCTCGGCACATCCGATTTCTTTAATTAATATATATTCATTTAAGAAATTGGGTTTACATTTCTATGAGATTCGTACACTGTTGTCACCAAAGAGAAGGTTAATTACATAACAAATGTTCATACCTTATTTCAATAAGCTGTCATAAAATGGGTCTCTTGCTCATTATACTATTACAGGGTTCTGCAGATTGTTTGATTTTTGCAAAAGGGGTCGCAAGTTATATGGCTATAATATAAAGAACCCAAGGATAAATTAATTTGTTTATTATTACAAGGGGACTGAATACTGATTAGTTATTTTAAATTATAATGTGTAGGTTATTTCCCTTGATAATTTATACTTATATATATGCATATATATATATATATATATATATAAGCGATACGATATAGGTCGTGTGTTTAAGTTGCACATGTTAAAGAACCCAGGAATTTCAATATTAACAAATGCAGTTTTGGTATGCTACGAGCGAAGTGGGAACAGTTGATCATTTGTTGCTATTCTGTCGCAACTAAAAGGAGCATACTAAAAAAAAAAAAACTATCTTTTCGACACATAGTACCATGGCTGGAGTATGTCGGGGGGGGGGGGGGGCAACGATAAAACCCGAGGGATAAAGGCCGCTTGGTCAAGCAGTCGCCACGACGTGTGAGATTTTTATTTCACCCCCGATAGAAAAATTCCTTTCTGTCTACCGCGGACTTCGAACACCGTACGCAGGCTTTTCAGCCAACGGAACAGTGGTTTTAGCCGCACGGCCACGCGTACCTCACCCTTATATATCCATATAAGGAGCATACAATATCAATATATTCAAACACATACAACATATTGACAACAGATCTAACATACTGACCACAGATCCAACATACTGACAACAGATCCGACATACTGACAATAGATTCAACATACGTATATATTCAACATACAACATATATATTCAATATCTATATATAATATAGAAGGGAATATATCTGGAATATATTGTGACAACTGGGAACATCAAAGGACGAAGAGATAGAGGGAAGCAAAGAGAAAAGAACCCAGGCAGCTTAAGAGAATGGCTTGGCAGAAGGTCAACAACCGAAATGATAAATAACTGTTGAGACTGAAAGTTGTGAAGAGACATGATCACCTACCCCAGCAAGCATGATACTTGACGATGATGATATTGCTACCAAGGTATATAGAGTAATCCTCTTACTGTACCTTCATCCCATCCATATAAATACTGCCTTTTTGTACTGCCCCAGTTGTCATTATGTTGGTCTTCTCTCTGTTAATCTCAATTGAGATCGCATCATGGAGAGCATGTATAAGAAATAGTATAACACCATTTGAGACTGTGCTAAGGCAAAACTTAGAAGAGAAAAGATTCATGAAAAAGGATGGAAAACAATGTGGATCAGTGAGCCTGACATGTTCATTCTGTAACCGTGTGTGTTTGTCAAACATTGGTAGAATTAGTCACGAGAGAAGCTGTTCGACAAAAGCAAAACATAAAAAAAATACACAATAGCCTCCACTAGACCGTCTGACCCGACGAAAAGGGCCATGTATATTAATCTCAAGTCCTATTCTGCCAGCCCATGATGATGGCAAATCTGTGGTGTTCTGTGGTTTACAAATACTATCACTAAATATTAAACTTTAGCATACAAGAATGTTATGCTTAACAATTGACTATTGCATCCTAGAGACGCTAATATTTGGACAATCTTTGATTTATTTTGCTACAATCTTCAACAGCTAAAATATCGTTCTTACCTAAATATTTAATTTCGCTACAAAAATGTGACGTTATGCGTCTGGTGTCATAAATTGAAACCACATACATAAAATATTAATTTTTCGAATGCATAGAACGTATAAGATAGACTCTTGACTTCTTCGTCCATTAGCGATACAAATCTATAAAATGAATTAAAATGCCATTTTCCTATGAAAAGAAACAGCTGTGTTAAACAAAAACGAGCACATAGTGTAGTCATTTGTAGTTGTGGACCCCCATTAAATAAGTTTTGTAGTCGTGGACCCCAATTTAATATGTTTTGTAGTTGTGGACCCCATTAAATATGTTTTGTAGTCGTGGACCCCCATTAAATACGTTTTGTAGTTGTGGATCCCCATTAAATATGTTTTGTAGTCGTGGACCCCATTAAATACGTTTTGTAGTTGTGGACCCCCATTAAATATGTTTTGTAGTCGCGGACCCCCATTAAATACGTTTTGTCGTTGTGGACCCCCATTAAATATGTTTTGCAGCCGTGGACCACCATTACATACGTTTTGTAGTCGTGGACCACCATTACATACGTTTTGTAGTCGTGGACCACCATTACATACGTTTTATAGTCGTGGACCACCATTACATACGCTTTGTAGTCGTGGACCTCCATTAAATATGTTATGTAGCCGTGGACCACTATTACATACGTTTTATAATCGTGGACCACCATTACATGCGTTTTGTAGACGTGGACCACCATTACATACGTTTTCTAGTCGTGGGCCCCCATTAAGTACGTTTTGTATTCATGGACCCCCATTAAAAACGTTTTGTAGTCATGGACCCCCATTAAATACATTGTGTAGCCGGGTACCCCCATTAAATACATTGTGTAGCCGCGGACCCCACTAAATACGTTTTGTAGTCGTGGACCCCCATTAAATACGTTTTGTAGTCGTAGACCCCCATTCAATACGTTTTCTAGTCCTGGACCCCATTATATACGTTTTGTAGTCGTGGACCCCCATTAAATACGTTTTCTAGTCGTGGACCCCCATTAAAAACGTTTTGTTGTCGTGGACCCCCATTAAATACGTTTTGTAGTCGTGGACCCGATGAAAAGAAACAGCCGTGTTAAATAAAAACGAGCACAGATACCTGTAGTGCTTTTGACCATAAAATGATAGCACTTGAGCAAAAACTAGAAACAAGTCTGCATCGCACCTGATATGCATACAGCATACACACTAATTAAAACGTTACATATTAAGGTAAAGTCCTAGTATATGTGCATAAATTATTTCATTTCGGAAGAGTAACATCCCCTTTGTGTGAGATTGCACATTCTTAGGTGGTTCTCTAATTTATCATTAGAAGACTCATAACTCTAGAGAAAAGGGAAACAACGCGAGGGTTAAGTGTTTCCTAACCCTAACCCAAATACTAACTATAACTATATATAGATTTACAAATCTAAAGGGTTATAAATGTGCAAATCTATAAATAGCTATGCTGTAAACCTAACCCAAACATAAAATAAATTACGTTGATGATGAACGTTGATGAACGTGGAGATATATTTTAGAATTTCAGAACCTCTGTTATTTTATTGAGCCGCGATAGCTCAGTGGTTAGTGAACTGGACTACAAAGGACAAGAGGTAGGGTTCGATCCCAGCCGACCGGCTTCCGGGTTCACTCAGCCTTAAATGGGTACCGGATTTTTTTTCTGGGAAAGTAAAGCGGCACGGGCGTAATACCGACCACATTACCCCAAAAATCATGTGCTGAAGGTCTGTAAAATGTATGGTCACTAACACCATATTCCCTATACGCCACTTGGCACGACTGTGGTACTTTTTTCTTCTTTTGTTATTTTATTGTGATATCAACTAACGGGAGATTACTTTAATTTATGTCCCTAAACTAGGAGTTTACCCAAATTCCTCGTGAACTCACCATATTAACTTAACATTATCCGTAATTTCATTCATTTCACGATATCATGATTATAACATTTAAGAAGTTTTAAATTTAAATTTTATTTTTGTTTTTCTTTATGAAATATGTCAGTTCTCAATGTTTTGTCTATTTTATTTTGTGCAATTTTCATGTTTATTTACAAATTATCAACATGTCTTGTTAGCATAACATGATTATTTCTAAGCGCAATGTACGTATAATGCTTTTGCCATTATGATTGACAGTTGGTAGCAAGAAACATTGATTTGTCAGTAGCTTGGTAATATCTTGTAAGGTAAAGTAACCACCTGGACACAAGCATATACATCTCTTTTTCCCAAGTGTTATATCATTTTGCGTAGAGCTATACATGTATATGTTAACGCTGATCTGTAACGTGTTATGAATTATGAATATGAGGCGAGTGTTTGAAAGTAATGTACTAATTAGGAATATGAGGCGAGTGTTTGAAAGTAATGTACTAATTAGGAACATGAGGCGTGTGTTTGAAAGTACTGTACTAATTAGAAACATGAGGCGTGTGTTTGAAAGTAATGTACTACATTATTTTAAAGTAAAGAAAATACATAAAGGAAAAGACTGAAAGATATCAGAATGAAACAATCAACATTTTTCGGGGATATCACGAGAAGAGGAAAGTTGGAATACTTGGTTACAACAGGCAAAATACACGGAAAGCGATATCGCGGACAACAAAGAGAAAGGATACTAGACAGCTTCGTGTCATGGCATGGAAAACAATCAACAACAGAATTGGTACGATGCTCTGTGGGTAGAATATTCTGGAAGGACATGACTGCCTAGGTCAACAGGTATGGCACATGATGATGATGATATCGGAAAAGGGTTATCTCTCCTGATGTTGTTACTTCCCTTATCATTGCTGAAACACAACAAAGGTAGCGAAGTGGATAACCCCGTAGTCCAGCAGTTCTCAAACTTTACCGCGGACCCCCATTAAATGCGTTTTGTAATCGCGGACCCTCAGGATTCAACTTCATCTCAAGATTCCAAACCCAAATGTGCATTAACCATTTTATTGGGGTAAAAAAAAAAACAACTTTAATAATGCCAAATTTACTTGTTACTCTCCTAGGAATTCATTTAACTGCAAAATATCCCACTATTCTTCAATCGTTCATAGACCTCATGTGACAGTACCGCTGACCCTTGGGGACTATGGTTTGAGATACGTTGCCCTGTCATATTTAAAGTGAGTCTGTGCGTGTCTTATTGAGCTGTAGTCAGCCTACTTTACACAATAAACTACACAAGATAGTTAAGCTGTCTCCGCGAGTATAGGAGACAAATGTTGTTGTTGTTGCGTTCGCCAGCTTTCAACTCTGACGAAGTCCCTAGAGACTAGGAACTGAGTTTTGCGTGTTAATCCATTTTTCCCTGGCAGCCGTGTGCACAGGGGTTCCTCGCCGCACAGGCAGATAACTTCGACTTCGGAGGTACTCATGTTTTTTTACGTCGATGAGTAATTGATGCTTCAAGCCGGGCCTCGCTGCTGAGACCAGGGGTGGTTGTCGCAGAGAGAAATCATAAATAAAAATCCCAATCGGTGTAGCCGAGATTTGAACCCACAACCTCTCTGTCTCGAGGCTGGCGTCTTGCCTCGAGACCAACCAGTCCCCCATGGACTTGGAATATGAGGAAACTACAACAAGGAACACTTTTCCTGCATAGCCTGCAATGGTTCCTGCCGCCTATCCACCATATACCGGAAGTTCACGCCCTCCCGGAAGTGATGATCGTCATATTTCTTTATCTGCGCAGGTGTAATAAGTAGATCATCACTCTGACTTTAACGCATAGGAGTGCAATGGAGAACCGAAATTAATCAGACACCTAATGCACTTTCTGCAGCGATCGAGAGAACGTGGACTAGAGCCGCCATCTTAGAAACGGAAGTCCAGGAGACAAATAATAATAAATGAATATTTTTTATAGAGGGGAACTTTCGCGGTGATCATCATCATCATCATCATCATCATCATCAAGTACCGGGCCTAGTGGCGTAGGTGAGCATGTCTCTCCACAACTTTCGATCTCGGCAGCTATTTATCATTTCTGTTGTTGACCTTCTGCCAAGCCATTCTCTTAAGCTGTCTGTTATTTTTTTCTCTTTGCTTACCTCTATCTCTTCCTCCCTCAATTTTTCCAGTTGTTACAATATATTCCAGTTGTTCTCTTCTCATTACATGGCCAAACAATGATTACTGTCTCTTCCTAATATTGGAAATTAGCTCTCTTTTTTTTCATCGCGGTGATGATCAGCGAATATAATCTCCACGAGTATAGCCATCAGCAACGAGGTCTACACGAGTGCTCCACAACCTGTGTGTAACTCTTTTCATATGAAGTCCGACTTCTAATTTTAGCTATTTTTGACTAATCTAAGCTAAACTAAACTAAACTGGGCTAAATCAAACTAGACTAAAATGAGCTAAATTAAATTCAATTAAATTGAGCTAAATTAATCTACACTAAAATAAACTGAGCTGAACTAAAATAAACTGAGCTAAATTAAACTCAACTAAACTGAGCTAAATTAATTTACACTAAACTAAACTGAGCTAAACTAAAATAAACTAAGCTAAGTTAAACTAAACTAAGCTGAGCTAAACTAAACTCAACTAAACTGAGCTAAACGAATCTACACTAAACTAAACTGAACTAAACTAAAATAAACTGAGCTAAATTAAACTAAACTAAACTGAGCTAAACTAAAATAAACTGAGCTAAATTAAACTAAAGTAAACTAAATTGAGCTAAGCTAAACTGAACTAAAGAGTAACTAAACTAATCTAATCTTAACCGAACTAAACAAAGATGACTACGCGATAACATTGATGGTATACATTGAAGGTTCCTTATCTCGAATGTAGAAGGCAGTTCCACGTGATGATATCACCTCGAGCTCAAAAACAAAGGGAGGCTGGCTACCTGAAGAAAATGTAGTCATGGACATCTATAACTAATCACATGACTAGACGAATCGGGACAAGAAGGACAGCCAAAGCGAATGGCATTTATAGGAAACCAGTGTCGCGTATGATGACATCTGTAAAGGGAGAAAGCAATAGAGAGACATGACCACTCACATCAGCAAATATGGCACATGATGTTGATATTAGACTAATTAAAAATGTAACGCGAGACTTTCAATTTTTTGCTGTGAAAACAAGAAATACTTGTACTTCTTTCTTTCTTTCTTTCTTTCTTTCTTTTTCTTTCTTTCTTTCTTTCTTTCTTTCTTTCTTTCTTTCTTTCTTTCTTTCTTTTTTTCTTTCTTTCTTTCTTTCTTTCTGTCTTTCTTTCTTTCTTCTCTCTTTCTTTCTTTCTTTCTTTCTTTCTATCTTGCTTTCTTTCTTTCTTTCTTTCTTTCATTCTTTCTTTCTTTCTTTCTTTCTTTCTCTCTTTCTTTCTTTCTTTCTCTCTTTCTTTCTTTCTATCTTGCTTTCTTTCTTTCTTTCTTTCTTTCTTTCTTTCTTTCATTATGCTTTCTTTCTTTCTTTCTTTCTTTCTTTCTTTCTTTCTTTCTTTCTTTCTTTCTTTCTTTCTTTCTTTCTTTCTTTCATTCTTTCTTTCTTTCTTTCTTTCTTTCTATCTTTCTTTCTTTCTTTCTTTCTGTCTTTCTGTCTTTCTTTCTTTCTTTCTTTCTTTCTATCCATCATTCTTTCTTTCTGTCTTTCTTTCTTTCTTGCTTTCTTTCTTTCTTTCTTCTTTATTTCATTTCATTTCTTTCTTTCTTTCTTTCTTTTCTGTCTTTCTTTCTATCTTCCATTTTCCTTCCTTCCTTCCTTCCTTCCTTTCTTTCTTTCTATATTTCTTTCTTTCCTTCCTTTCTTCCTTCCTTGCTTCCTTTCTTTCTCTCTTTTCTGTCTTTATGTTTATTTATTTCTTCAATGCTCACTCCAAATCTCGATCATTTATCTCCTGTATAATGCTTATCTTCTATTTCATCGATCCATCGTTTTCTAGATCTGCTTTTCCCCCCTTTCTGTTGCTTCAGCGTGTCAATTATTTTCAACCATTTCTATTTTAACAATACATTTGTAAACATTAATGTTAATTGTGTGGTTGTGTAAATTAACATATCCGTAGACGATTTTATGTTGTTTTTTTATATGTCAGTGAATGTATAAATTTTGAAGAATGTTGTTTGAAGCCCTTAAAGTTTTAATTTACAGAAAAATAGGAAGAATTGTATGTGCTAGGGTAGAAAACAAATAATTAAGTTTTGAAACAGATAGAAAACAAATAATTAAGTTTTGAAACAGATGAGAATGAGAAAAGTAGTACTTTACACAAGAACATTAATTAATTATTTTACATTAATTAATTACGTAAATTAATTACAACAAATTAATTTATTTTTGGATACGTAAAAAGAAACAAAGATATATTGAAATGAATCTTGGATGGTAACATACAGTGTATGCGAGGTAGAGTGGACAGAGATTTAACTGGAATGACAATATTAGGGAATCGCCTGTGCAGTCGAGTAGGATGTGCACAGAGCGATCTTGTCAATAGAATTTACGGTTGCGTTTTGAGAAATGATGTGACGAGTGGTGGAGCGGATATGGGAAATTCTTAACTGCAATGAAACTGGTTCCATGTGAAGAATAAAATAGTTGATATTAGGAGATGGGCAGAAAAAGATATGATAAAGTGTACTATCAAGGCAAGAGATACATGATATGGTAAGCTACTATTGTAAGCAACATTCGATAAGGAGACGTCAAGTGCTGATTGTGAGCGGACTCGCATGTTTTTAGCCAGAGAACGAAAGTCAGTCGAGGGAAGAAAAATGGGCCGAGTTTATTTGAAATATGTATCTAGGTGAAGTAGAGGCCCTACACTGCACAAGGAGAGTAATTCTCTGTTTTACCTTTAAATTTATCTTTAGGATAATAAACATTCTAATAATGGTTTTTCGTTCGATTTTAGATCATCTAATATTATTGAAACGACAATTCATAAACAGCAGAAATAGACTCAAGATGCAACAAAGCTTGCCAAA
This sequence comes from Megaustenia siamemsis, assembly GCA_032433765.1. Classification (NCBI taxonomy): domain Eukaryota; kingdom Metazoa; phylum Mollusca; class Gastropoda; order Stylommatophora; family Ariophantidae; genus Megaustenia; species Megaustenia siamemsis. The sequence goes on along the minus strand of JAVIAB010000091.1, from coordinate 837,515 downwards.
TCATAGGACAGCTATCACCACTATTATCCAACAAGGAAATAACTCTGGAGGCAAAACGGGCACTATACAATGCAGTCTTCATCCCAACGTTAAGCTTCCAATGCCAGTCCTGGACCCTAGATGCAAGAACGATAAGAAAATTAACCTCTACTGAGATAAAATGTGTTAGACGAATGCAGGAAACAGCCTGAGAGATAAGATCAGAAATGAAGATCTGATCTACCAGTTCCAACTGATGGGGAAAAAAAAGCTGGGAATAACAACCGCCATAGAATATATACAGAAACAACAGGGGAAACTGATTTGGCCACGTGACAAGGCAGAAAGATCAAAACACAACGAGACTTCAATAAACATTGCGAGAACATCAGACCCAAGGGCCGTCTACGAAAAAGATGGATTGACGGAATATTAGAAACACTAGGAAAAATAACAGCAACAGAGGCGAAGAGAAGATCAAAAGAACTTATAAAGAAATTATATCTCCTCTCGAAGCTGAACGGCAAATGAGGAAGGAAAGAAGAGGAAGAAGATGAATATTTTTTGTTTGATAATTCGTAGTTTTTGTTTTTTTTCCCATGGATCAAGAAAAAATGTACGAAGTCGCTTATCAACTCTCCCTATATGCACACGACAGACAAATGTGCTGTAAGGATAAATATGTAATATAATGTATCAGATATACATACATAGTCTTTATTAAAGCTGGTAATATAACTTGAAATAGTAACATACGAGTGTCATGCATTTATGAGAGCTATGTATAAATGTTCATTGCTATCGTATGCAAGTTACACTTTTCTGAAACATGATTACATATTTTATTGTCATTATTTTTTTTTATTCCCACCTGGCACCTTCTTGTATGTTTCGATGGTTTCAATGTATTTGTTTGTTATAATTTTCCCTTATTGAACCACGATAAATCAATCAAATCAATTTAGACCCCTGATTGGAAAATAGGCCACAGACAAGGTCTCTCCATCCATCCCTATTCTTGGGCATTTTTTTTTCACTTCCCTTCCGTCTAGACCACAATTCTTAAAGGTTTCCATGACTTTTCTTCTCCATGCATCCCTTGGTCTTCCTGGTCTATGAAAGTGCCTGTCTTGCTATGTCGACATTATGTTTTCTTAGTGTTTAGTTTAGATTTAGTTTAGATTTAGTTTAGGTTTAGTTTAGTTTTAGTTTAGTTTTAGTTTAGTTTTAGTTTAGTTTAGTTTTAGTATAGTTTTAGTTTAGTCAAGTCGACGGATCATCCTTATTGCACATCGTTCAAAAAGTAAGAGCCCAGATATTCTCCCCAGTATGTCCCTCAGTGTGTGGAGACTGATGACTCCAGTATGTCCCTCAGTGTGTGGAGACTGATGACTCCAGTATGTCCCTCAGTGTGTGGAGACTGACGACTCCAGTATGTCCCTCAGTGTGTGGAGACTGACGACTCCAGTATGTCCCTCAGTGTGTGGAGACTGACGACTCCAGTATGTCCCTCAGTGTGTGGAGACTGACGACTCCAGTATGTCCCTCAGTGTGTGGAGAATGATGACTCCAGTATGTCCCTCAGTGTGTGGAGAATGATGACTCCAGTATGTCCCTCAGTGTGTGGAGAATGATGACTCCAGTATGTCCCTCAGTGTGTGGAGACTGACGACTCCAGTATGTCCCTCAGTGTGTGGAGAATGATGACTCCAGTATGTCCCTCAGTGTGTGGAGACTGATGACTCCAGTATGTCCCTCAGTGTGTGGAGAATGATGACTCCAGTATGTCCCTCAGTGTGTGGAGACTGATGACACCAGTATGTCCCTCAGTGTGTGGAGACTGATGACTCCAGTATGTCCCTCAGTGTGTGGAGACTGACGACTCCAGTATGTCTCTCAGTGTGTGGAGACTGACGACTCCAGTATGTCCCTCAGTATGTGGAGACTGACGACTCCAGTATGTCCCTCAGTGTGTGGAGACTGATGACTCCAGTATGTCCCTCAGTGTGTGGAGACTGATGACTCCAGTATGTCCCTCAGTGTGTGGAGACTGACGACTCCAGTATGTCTCTCAGTGTGTGGAGACTGATGACTCCAGTATGTCCCTCAGTATGTGGAGACTGACGACTCCAGTATGTCTCTCAGTGTGTGGAGACTGATGACTCCAGTATGTCTCTCAGTGTGTGGAGACTGATGACTCCAGTATGTCCCTCAGTGTGTGAAGACTGATGACTCCAGTATGTCCCTCAGTGTGTGGAGACTGATGACTCCAGTATGTCCCTCAGTGTGTGGAGACTGACGACTCCAGTATGTCTCTCAGTGTGTGGAGACTGATGACTCCAGTATGTCCCTCAGTGTGTGAAGACTGATGATTCCAGTATGTCCCTCAGTGTGTGAAGACTGATGACTCCAGTATGTCCCTCAGTGTGTGAAGACTGATGACTCCAGTATGTCCCTCAGTGTGTGGAGACTGATGACTCCAGTATGTCCCTCAGTGTGTGGAGACTGATGACTCCAGTATGTCCCTCAATTTGTGGAGACTGATGACTCCAGTATGTCCCTCAGTGTGTGGAGACGGATGACTCCGGTATGTCCCTCAGTGTGTGGAGACTGATGACTCCAGTATGTCCCTCAGTGTGTGGAGAATGATGACTCCAGTATGTCCCTCAGTGTGTGAAGACTGATGACTCCAGTATGCCCCTCAGTATGTGGAGACTGATGACCCCAGTATTTCCCTCAGTGTGTGGAGACTGATGACCCCAGTATGTCCCTCAGTGTGTGGAGACTGATGACTCCAGTATGTCTCTCAGCGTGTGGAGACTGATGACTCCAGTATGTCTCTCAGTGTGTGGAGACTGATGACTCCAGCATGTCTCTCAGTGTGTGGAGACTGATGACCCCAGTATGTCTCTCAGTGTGTGGAGACTGATGACTCCAGTATGTCCCTCAGTGTGTGGAGACTGATGACTCCAGTATGTCTCTCAATGTGTGGAGACTGATGACCCCAGTATGTCCCTCAGCGTGTGGAGACTGATGACTCCAGTATGTCTCTCAGTGTGTGGAGACTGATAACTCCAGTATGTCTCTCAGTGTGTGGAGACTGATGACTCCAGTATGTCTCTCAATGTGTGGAGACTGATGACCCCAGTATGTCTCTCAGTGTGTGGAGACTGATGACCCCAGTATGTCTCTCAGTGTGTGGAGACTGATGACTCCAGAATGTCCCTCAGTGTGTGGAGACTGATGACTCCAGTATGTCTCTCAGTGTGTGGAGACTGATGACCCCAGTATGTCCCTCGGTGTGTGGAGACTGATGACTCCAATATGTCTCTCAGTGTGTGGAGAATGATGACTCCGGTATGTCCCTCAGTGTGTGGAGACTGATTACTCCAGTATGTCTCTCAGTTTGGGAAGACTGATGACCCCAGTATGTCCCTCAGTGTGTGGAGACTAATGACTCCAGTATGTCCCTCAGTGTGTGAAGACTGATGACTCCAGTATGTCCCTCAGTGTGTGGAGACTGATGACTCCAGTATGTCCCTCAGTGTGTGAAGACTGATGACTCCAGTATGTCCCTCAGTGTGTGGAGACTGATGACCCCAGTATGTCCCTCAGTGTGTGAAGACTGATAACTCCAGTATATCCCTCAGTGTGTGGAGACTGATGACTCCAGTATATCCCTCAGTGTGTGGAGACTGATGACCCCAGTATGTCCCTCAGTGTGTGGAGACTGATGACTCCAGTATGTCCCTCAGTGTAGTGAGAATGATGACTCCAGTATGTCCCTCAGTGTGTGGAGACTGACGACTCCAGTATGTCTCTCAGTGTGTGGAGAGTGATGACTCCAGTTCTGTGTTGATCCGTTTATTCGTCTGTGTCTCCCCGCGCAGCGCTCCTTTCTGATTTCCCCAATCTAGACCTGATGTTCGTGCAGTCTGGACATTGATTGTAGATTCATGATCATTGATTGATTCATTAGCTTGTCCTATCTCCCTGAGGGCACTCATAATATCATCCCGGTCCATTATTCGTCTGCCAATTACGGCAGCCATTCCAGCTAGGGTATCAATTCCTTTATTTCCTTTCACGCCCAAGTGTCCAGGCACGAAAATTAAACAGATCCCAGTCAGTCTTGAGTTCTTTAGTAACACCAACCCCTGTCTTCGAACATAGCCCCCTTCGATCTTCCAGAGCAGGCTCATCGATCACTATTTTAAAAAAAAAACCGCACATGAATGAAAGGTTGTGTTTCGAGCCAAGCGGCCGCTTTTGTTAATCAATTCAGATAAATAGGTATGTTTACAGCACTCGGAAAAAATGACAAATAATCAACAACAGAAAAAAAAACAAAGAACAATATATGGACCGAAGCAGGATCTAACCGTACTGAGTGGCACAGCGCCTTGCCACGAAAAAGACAAACGCTAGGGAACACTGCCACTCAGCTAACTAAAAAATTAGCTATCGTGGACAATGTCTTTCGCGCAGGTGTTCTTATGACTGTAGCATAGGGCCGCGATCACAGCTCGAAAATACATTGTGTATCTGTATTTTCCTATTAAGACAAGTATCTCCCGGATAGGGTAGGGCTGAATACTTGAGTTGCAGACAAACATTTAGGACGAAACAGCACGAATAGTAGTTTCCAGTGGTTTAGACTGGAGACAAATAATAATAAATGAATATTATTATAGAGGGAAACTTCCGAGGCGATAATCAGCGAATCAATTCAGGGGAAGAGGTATGTTTACAGCACTCGGAAAAAATGACAAATAATCAACAACAGAAAAAAGACAAAGAACAATATATGGACCGAAGCAGGCTTTAGTTACTAAGTTTCTTAGTGTGTCCATGCGATCTCCATTTTCTTTATATTCTGTTTACATTCATTTGTTCGATTAGTCCCTGTTTTGTTCATCTCATATATGTTGTTACACCATCTGTTGTACATAAATTGTTCTATAACAATTGTCTTTAAATATTTGTAACTTTTGTTTAGTTGTAATGTGTAGCATCTATGTATCTGAGCCGGGAGTCGCGAGAGCTTAGGGGTTAGTGAACTGGACTACAAAGGACAAGAGGTTGAGTTCGATCCTGATCGACGGCTTCCGGATTCACCCAGCCGTAAATTTGTGCAGGATTATTCTTATGTGAAAGTAAAGCGGCACGGACGTAATACCGACCACATTACCCCAAAAACCATGTGCTGAGGGACTTTAAAAATTAAGGTCACTAACACCACATTCCCTATACGCCACTTGGCGTGACGGGCCTCTTTACTTACTACTCTTATGTCTCTCAGCCGTGTAGAGGATTGTTTGTACATTTACCGCTTTAATGTTATCATTTCAGCTTACATAACCAGCTTTGAAGCAGTCATGCATGTCTGTTTGCAATGTTATATTATAAGTTTCGATCATGTGTTATATGTTATATGTTTTATAATTTAAATATTTGGAAACTTTGTTAACCTCAGACGGAAGATGTACAAAAGAGGTGAGATGCAGAATGGCTCATGTAAAAGCAGATTTCCAACAAATGAGGAAGATATTATGTAATCCATTGTTGACAATATAAACAAGAAAAAGTGTTTTAAATGTTATGTAGAGCTAGTCTTAACATATGGATGTGAATCATAGGCAATAGGACAACAGACAAGAAAATCACTGGAGGCTAAAGAAATGTGGCTTTACAGAAGAATGTTGAGAGTACCATGGACAGCTAAGAAGAGTAATGAAGATGTTCTGAAAGAGGTCAAAGCAAAAAGAGAGCTAATTTCCAATATTAGGAAGAAACAATCATCATTTCTTGGTCATGTAATGAGGAGGGAGCAGCTGGAATATATTGTAACAACTGGAAAAATTGAGGGACGAAGAGATAGAGTGAAACAAAGAGAAAAGATACCAGACAGCTGAAGAGAATGGCTTGGCAGAAGGTCAACAACAGAAATGATAAATAACTGTCGAGATCGAAAGTTGTGGAGATACATGATCACCTACGCCAGCAGGCCGATACTTGATGATGATGATGATGATATAAGTGGTTGTTAGATTCACGTAGTGGGCAAATATAATACTTCAAGTGGATTTTAGCTTTTCTTTTTTTTTTATCTCTTTCTTTCTTTATTATGAGAGCAAGAATTAGTTTATGTTCTTTGCTCGTTTCTATGAATTGCTAAACGTGGTGGCTTTTTAGATCGCTGCCAGTTTAATTAGGATTAGAAAGGTGGTAATTTTTTATGCAGAAAAAAATTAAATGATACTGGTGATTTTTTGTACTTAGAGTTTTCATATGTTGAAAGAGATTGTCTAATTACTGCAGTGAACAATAAGAGGTGCTACACATTGCTGATTTCCAATTGCTGGGGAGAAGAAAGGCGAGAAATACAGCAAGTAGTTTTTTTGTCAGTTGCAATGAGAAAGGAAACGTATTAAGTGTTCCATTTTGCAAAATGTAATGAGAAATATACTAACATACTGACATACTAACATACTGGTATACTAACATACTGACATACTAACATACTAACATACTGACATAGTAACATAATAACATACTGACATACTGACATACTAACATACTGACATAATAACATACTAACATACTGATATACTAACATACTGACATAATAACATACTAGCATAATGACATAATAACATACTAACATACTGACATACTGATATACTAACATACTGACATACTAACATACTGACATACTAACATACTGACATACTAACATACTGATATACTAACATACCGATATACTAACACACTGATATACTAACATACTGACATACTAACATACTGACATAATAACATACTGACATACTGAAATTCTAACATACTGACATACTAATATACTGACATACTACACACTGACATACTAACATACTAACATACTGACATACTAACATACTGACATACTGACATACTGACATACTAACATACTGACATACTGACATACTGATATACTAACATACTGATATACTAACATACCGATATACTAACACACTGACATACTAACATACTGACATACTAACATACTGGCATACTGAAATTCTAACATACTGACATACTAATATACTGACATACTACACACTGACATACTACACACTGACATACTAACATACTGACATACTGACATAATAACATACTGACATACTAACATACTGACATACTGACATACTGACATACTAACATACTGACATACTAACATACTGACATACTAACATACTAACATACTGACGTACTAACACACTGACATACTAACATACTAACATACTGACATACTGACATACTAACATACTAACATACTGACATACTGACATACTAACATACTGACATACTGACATAATAACATACTGACATAATAACATACTGACATACTGACATACTAACATACTGACATACTGACATACTAACATACTAATATAGTAACATACTAATAAACTAACATCAAAACAAATAACATCAGGGCTTAAACTAAGAATAACAAAATATTATATCTTCTCAACATTCCTGTATGTTGTAAAAACATGGATATTAAGGGAAAAAATGAAGGAACAGAAAATTGAAGCCTTTGAAATGTAGATTTATAGAAAAATAGGAAGAATTGGGTAGAAAGAGAAGAAAAACGGTGAAGTATTAAAATAACGAAAAATGAAAAGAGAACTACTAAACACAATTCAAACAAGACACATGAGATTTGTGGGGCATGTTAAAAGACACAACAGCCTACTAAAAGTAATCTTGCAAGGGAAAATACAAGGTAAAGAATTCAGAGGTAGACCAAGACTAACATGGACAAGTAACATCAAAAGATGGACAAGTCAGCCTATGACAACCTGCACCATCAAAGTAAGAGACATAGCGGAATGGCATTCTATGGTAACCAACCATCGATGCGGAGACGGCACTCAGTGATGATGATGAATGGGAAATAAGAAATACTACACGTTGTTTTTCTTGCTAAAGGCACCGAATACAAAACAAGAAAAACTACAAAGACCTTACACCTTGTTGCGGACTAACAAAGATCCAGTTAGAGAAAGTTGAAAGCTACCGATAGTAGCCTAAGACACAGGAAAGAGGAATCGAAAAGTACAAGAAATAGACTATAAATAATTTATGTTGTAAAATGGTACGCAATAACATTGTTTATTATTGTATAATATTGTTACTAATGTTGTATTACATTTTTGTGTGTCTTTAATGTTTGTTAAATATTATAACTTAACAATTATGACAATAAAGCAATAAACATTGAAACTGTTATATAGAGCTATGTTATAGTCAAGTGCCTTATTCTCAAATAACATACGATACAATTGACATATTGTCAGTTTGAAGATTTCACGTGTTCATTTTAACCCTTAAACACTTGTGGGTAATACATGTTTGTGTGTAGACATGGTTTGTTGTTAAATGTTAAAGATTAAACTTATGTGGAAAAGTATGTGGAGCTTATTCTCATTGTCTATTTTAGATTAGTATAGTTTATTTTAACTTACGATTAGTTTAGTCGACAGATAATGCTCGTTGTACATCGAATATGTCCATAAGTGCTCATTACCTCTAGTAGACGTACAATCTTACATATATCTGGGTAGTAATATAGATAAAGAGGGAGGAATAGAAAATGATACCAAAATAAGGATATTAAAATCAAGAGGAGCTTTTGTTGCACTGGGAAACATGGAAGTCCAAAGAAATTAGGTTAAATACAAAAATAAAAATAGCCAGCTCCAATGTTAAGTCAATACTATTATATGGCTGTGAAACACGGAGAACAACAAAATTGACAATCATGAAGATACAGACTTTCATTAATGGATGCTTACGCAGAATACAAGGATGGAAATGGCAGGACAAAATCGCTAACATAGAATTATAGAAATGTACCAGTCAAACACCAGTGGATAAAGAGATACAGCGAAGACGATGGCGCTGGATAGGACACACACTGCGGAAGCCAACTGAGAGTATTACACTATAGGCCTTTTTTTGAATTCCCAGGGGACAAAGAGGAAGACCAAGGAATTCTTGGAGAAGACAGACAGAAGCAGAGATGAAGATGATGGGGAAGTCATGGAATGATCTTGAAAGAATGGCAAGAACCAGATTGACTCTGAAAGTGTTTGTTGAAGACCTATGCTCCACAGGGAGCTGAAAGTGTTTGTTGAAGACCTATGCTCCACAGGGAGCTGTAAGTGTTTGTTGAAGACCTATGCTCCACAGGGAGCTGAAAGTGTTTGTTGAAGACCTATGCTCCACAGGGAGCTGAAAGTGTTCGTTGAAGACCTATGCTTCACAGGGAGCTGAAAGTGTTTGTTGAAGACCTATGCTCCACAGAGAGCTGAAAGTGTTTGTTGAAGACCTATGCTCCACATGGAGCTGAAAGTGTTTGTTGAAGACCTATGCTCCACAGGGAGCTGAAAGTGTTTGTTGAAGACCTATGCTCCACAGGGAGCTGAAAGTGTTTGTTGAAGACCTATGCTTCACAGGGAGCTGAAAGTGTTTGTTGAAGACCTATGCTCCACAGGGAGCTGAAAGTGTTTGTTGAAGACCTATGCTCCACAGGGAGCTGAAAGTGTTTGTTGAAGACCTATGCTCCACAGGGAGCTGAAAGGTAGAAGAAGAAGACTCAGAAGCTTCCCCTGTATGTCTGTCTGTGTGTGGAGACTGATGACTCTAGTTTTATGTTGATTTGTTTTTCTTCCTGTGTCTCCCCACGTAGCGATAATTTCTGGCATCTCCAGTGTTTACCTGTTGTTTGTGAAGTCTGGACATAGTTGTAGTTTCATGATCTTTGAGTGAATCGTAGGCGCGCCCTGAATCCCTCAAGGCATTCAAAATATCAACCCGGTCCATTGCACGTCCGCGATCCACTATAGCTCCTCAAGACAGACTGTGATCTCGTTCGTTTCCTCTCACACCGGAGTGTCCAGGAACTAAGATAAAAACACATCCCAGTCAGTCTTGAGTTCTTTATCAACTCGAACATCTGCCTTTGTGCCCAGCTTCCTTCAAATTTCCTGAGCATGCCTGTCGAGGGACTATGGAATTAAACTTGAGTAAAAGATCATTGATAAAAACCGAATAGCAAAGCAAGCCCTCATATGGGAAACAACAGGTAAGAGGAAAAGAGGAAGACCCAGAGAGACACTAAGACGAACATTTATGAGAGAGGCAAGAGCAGCAGGATTTGGCTCCCTCAATGAGATAGAGCAGCTTGCACAGAACAGATACAAATGGCGAGATTTGATAAAATATCTTTAAAAGAATTGAAAACTGCTAGAACAAAAATTCAGATAAGAGGAGTATCTTGGCCTACGCCCTATGGCTCGAAAGGTCATTAGATAGAAACGATCATTTCTCTTGCCGGACCAATACTTTAGTTCATTATCTAAACGTCTGTCAGTACGGGTCACTTCATTTCGATTTGGTATTTCTGGATTCAGAGTGCGACAAGGCAGGGAAACAAACTCTGTGAGAATCGTCATAATCTCTGGGAAGATGGGCGTCTGGATATAGAAGACCTAGCTAAGCTGTAAATTTTGGTTATAGAGAGCAAAAGAATAAGATTAGATTCAACAGCACAGGCACAAAATACAAGATGAAAATTAACATCAACAAAACAGAAGTCATGAATACCACAAAAGAGAAACAGAACAATAACATAAATGTAGACGGCAGACAACTAAAAGAGCTCATCACTATCAAGTACCGTTGGCATAAGTGATCATGTCTCTCAACAAATTTCGATCTCGGCAGCTATTTATCATTTCTGTTGTTGACCTTGTGCCAAGCCATTCTCTTAAGCTGTCTGGTATTTTTCTCTTTGCTTTCCTCTATCTCTTCGTCCCTCAATTTTTCCAGTTGTTACAATATATTCCAGTTGTTCTCTTCTCATTACATGGCCAAAAAATGATGATTGTTTCTTCCTAATATTGGAAATTAGCTCTCTTTTTGCTTTGACCTATTTCAGAACATCTTCATTACTCTTCTTAGCTGTCCATGGTATTCTCAATATTCTTCTGTAAAACCACATTTCTACAGACTCAGTGATTTTCTTGTCTGTTGTCCTAATGTCCATGATTCGCATCCATATGTTAAGACTGGCTCTACGTAACATTTAAGAACTTTTTTTCTTGATTCTATTGTCAAAAATGTATTGCATAATATCTTACTCATTTTTAGGAAGCTGCTTTTGCCTGAGCCATTCTGCATCTCACCTCTGTTGTACATCTTCCGTCTGAGGTTAACAAAGTTCCCAAATATTTAAATTCATTTACCTGTTTTAATATTGTTCCACTTGTCTTTATTTTGCACTGAGGAGATGTCTTTTTCGTTGTTGTTACCATTACCTCTGTCTTTTTGCTATTAAGGCTGAGTCCTTTATTTTTGCTTTCTTTCACTATAATGTCCAACATTTCTTGTAACTCATTTTCACTCTTAGCGATTAAGACTGTATCATCAGCATACCTTAAATTATTTATATTATGACCTTCAATTGTTATTCCAGGCATGTCCCTTATGGATCTTAAAATAATCTCACTATAAATATTAATTAAATCTGGTGACAGCACACAACCTTGTCTAACACCCTGTTTTATTTGTTGAAACATTCCCATTTGGTTTCCAGTTCTTATGGCCGCTGTTTGTTGCCAGTACATGTTCTTTAATATTCTTAGATCTTTGCTGTCTACGATTATGCTTTCTAAAATTTTGATTATTATTCTTGGTGTTTAACTTTGTCAACTGCCTTGGTGTAATCTGAGAAACATAGGTATAGATCTGTTTTCACCTCTATGGCTCTTTCTGCTAAAGATCGTATGATATATATGGCGTTGCTCGTTCCTTTATCTCTAACGAAACCACACTGTTCATCACTAATTTCTGGACTGATTTTGTTTCGCACTCTTCGCATGAAGATTCTTAGTAATATCTTAGTTATATGACTCATAAGGCTTATTGTGCGATGATCATCGCATTCAATCGCACCCGATTTCTTTGGTAGGGCTATGAATATTGATTTGAGCATGTCGTTTGGTATATATCAGCTGTTGTAGATATCATTCAATATTTTGTTATTATTTCTATTCCAAAATCACCCATGGCTTCAATCTTTTCTTTAGTTATATTATCTGGTCCAGGAGCTTTGCCTGCTTTCATATTGCGCAAGGCATCTTCCACTTCTTCTCTGAGTATTTCTGGTCCTTCTCCATTATCCTTAATATTTACTTCCATTCGTTCATCATTATAAAGATCTTTAATGTATTCTGTCCATCGTTCCCTTATGTTTTCTTGATCAATCAACAGTTCTCCTTCCTTTGATCTTAGACATCCAGTTTTTGATTGCGTTTTTCTTCCTGTTAATTCCTCAATTTGTTTGTATATAACCTTAGCATTTCCTTTTTGTTGCATTTCAATCTCTTTGCATCTCTCTTTAGGCATGCTTCTTTTGCTTCATTGCATTTTACTACAATCCTTATTTAATCTCTTATACTCATCTTTATTTTCTTTATTTCTTCTTCTTGTATCCATTAGCTGCAAAATGTCATCTGTCATCCATTTCTTTCTTGAATTTTTCCTCACTGGTGGTAAAAACTCTTTTGATGTTTGTTGCATTGATTCTTTTAGCATTTCCACTGTTCATCAATGCTTTGTATCTTCTCTATTGCATTGTACCGGTTCTGAATTGTGATTTTATATTTGTCTTGCAGCTTCTTGTCTGATTTGAGTAAATCTAAATTTAACTTGATGTTAACTGAGGCTCGTTTGTTGTTTTTAATTTTACTCTAAGCTTTCCCACAACTGGTACATGATCACTATTGCAATCTGCCCCTGGTCTAGTTTTCACACACACCAGACTGTTTCTAAATCTATTGCTTATCATTATATAATCAATTTGATTACGTGCGTTGTCCCCATGGCTTTTCCATGTCCACAGACGTCTTGGATGTTGCTTAAACCAGGTGTTTCCTATCATCATGTTGTGTGTTCTTGCCCAGTCAATAAGTTTCTCACCTCTTTCATTCCTCTCGCCTAAGCCATAATGACCAACTACTTCCTCAACTCTTTCCTTTCCTACTTTTGCGTTAAAATCCCCTAGAACTATGGTGTTTTCATGTGGTTTGCATTTATGAAGTGCCTCATTTAACTCGTTGTAAAATTAATCAATTGTTTCCTCTAGACTGTCTGCTGTTGGTGCATAAACTTGTATAAGATTTATGTCTATTGGCTTTCCATTCAATTTCACTAAAAGGACTCTGTCAGATATTGGGTAAAAGCCTTTCACTGTTCTTGCTCTTTCTGCATCCAAGATGACATCTACTCCTCTTTGGTGTTCAGTACCTCCAGAATAGATTATTTTATGTTTATGAGAATACATCTCCCCTGATCCGGTGTATCTCATTTCGCAAAGTCCCAGTAATTGTAAGCCTATCCTTTTCATTTCTTGTATGATGTTTTCTAGTTTACCCTTCTGCATGAGTGTTCTCACATTCCAAGTGCGTATCTTGAGAGTTTGTTTTATCTTTATTTTGCTTACAGTAACTTGATGACGATCGGGTATCACCTGTAGCACATGATGTCCCCTACCGGACGAGGGTTTTCCATTGGAATCCCCCTTAACGTTGTTGTCGTGATTTCTATTGTTGTGGAGATTCATGATTGTACAAAGAAGTTACGATGGTGGTTTTCTCTAAAACAAGTAGATGAATTTAAATACCTAGGAAATCTAGTGACAAACGACAATACACAAACATCTAAAATAGACTCAACAAAGCTTGTCAAATCATCGGACAGTTATCACCACTATTGTCCAACAAGGAAATAACTCTAGAGGCAAAACGAGTCCCTACAATACAATCTTCATCCCAACGTTGTGCTACCAATGCCAGTCCTGGACCCTAGATGCAAGAACAATAAGAAAAATAACCTCTACAGAGATGAAATGTGTTAGACGAATGACAGGAAACAACCTGAGAGATAATATTAGAAATGGAAGAACTGAGAAAAAAAAGCTAGGAATAGCCCCCGCCATAGAATATATAAAGAAACAACAGATAAAATGGTCTGGCCACGTGACAAGGCAGGCAGATCAATACACAACACAACGAGCCTTCAATAAGCGTTGCAAGAACACCAGATCCAAAGGCCGGCTACGAAAAAGGTGGATTGACAGAATATTAGAGTTAACTAGGAAACATAACAGCAGCAGAGGCGAACAGAAGAAAAAAAGCTGCAAATTATATCTCCCATCGAAACTGAAAGGCAAATGAGGAAGGAAAGAAGAAGTAAAGTAGTATACGTAAAGAAAAAATAAATAAAACTGTTTGGCCACGTGATAAGAGAAAAAGACCAAACATAAGACAATAAGCTGTCAATAAAGACTGCGAGAAACATCAGACTCCAGGTGAGACCGTGTCAACGATTGATGGACGGAATATTAGAAACACATCATCATCATGTGCCATACTGGTTGACGTAGGCGATCATGTCCCTCCACAATCTTCTATCTACAGTGCATCGAATCAATTCTGTTGTTGACTGTTTTCCATGCCATGACACCAAGGTATCCAGTATCTTCTCTCTTTGTTGTCCGCGATATCTCTTCCCTGTATTTGGCCCGTTGTCACCAAGTATTTCAACTTTCCCTTCTCATGACGTGCTAGAAAAATGTCGATTGTTTCTTTTTGATGTTTTTTAGGCATTCCTTTTTTATGTTGGTCTCTTTGAGAATGTCCTCATTAGAAATGCAAGGAAACAGAAGCAGCACAAGCCAACAGAAGCAGCACAAGCCAACAGAAGCAGCACAAGCCAACAGAAGCAGCACAAGCCAACAGAAGCAGCACAAGCCAACAGAAGCAGCACAAGCCAACAGAAGCAGCACAAGCCAACAGAAGCAGCACAAGCCAACAGAAGCAGCACAAGCCAACAGAAGCAGCATAAGCCAACAGAAGAACACTAGACCGTAAACTATTCTCTCCTCGACAATAAAAGGCAAAGGAGGAAGGAAAGAAGAAGAAGAAATATTAAAAATCAAAGAAAAGTTCTTTACACCAATATCCTTCCACTACTGTATTTATTGGAGCCGCGATATCTCAGTGGTTAGTGAACTGGACTACAAAGGACAAGGGGTAGGGTTCGATCCCAATCGACGGCTTCCGGGTTCACCCAGCCTTAAATGGGTACCGGATTTTTTTTCTGGAAAAGTAAAGCAGCACGGGCGTAATACCGACCACATTACCCCAAAATCACGTGCTGATGGTCTGTAAAATTAGGGTCACTAATACCATATTTCCCTATACGCCACTTGGCGTGACGGGGGTACTTGACTTTTTTTACTTACTGTATTTATTCATTTAATTTCTGCATCTTTTACTATCTATTTGATTTCAATACCGCACTGTACTTTCACTACATGTCTCGGATTATATAAGACATGGCTTCAAACATCAACAAGTAGCAACGCATGTCAATTATGAACAATTTATTGACAATTATATTCCGGAACATTACAAAAAATGGCAAGTAATTAAAAAAAAAAACATAACATGTTTATTTACAATCTTCGCTCATATTTACAACGCTGTCACTTGAAATAAATGCTTGTGATTAAAATTCATTAGCCAGGCATTCGAAACGAAACAAATAATCTAACAACATAAAAACAAACAATTCACATTTTCATATGGATTTAGTTAAAGATAAAAATGAATATTGCTTTGGAAAAATGGGAAACGACTGAACTCACAAAATAAATAATAATCATGAAAATTAAAAAAAAAAAATATTAACAGTTGCTAGTGCAAAATAGAAATAAATGTAACGAAATAAATATTGGGGCAATTTAAGGGCAAAATAATTTTAAAATAAATAAAAGTCAGTTCGGTTCATTCTGCATGAAATTTAGGAAACTACCACACAAATGAGAAGAGAAAAACAATGTGCAATCTGGCAATACAGTTTTTCTTTGCTTATTTGTTTCTACTTTCAAAGCTACACGATAAGATGTGTCACCTCCTCCATGATTCTCGCTATTAGCAGGATATTGTTGTAACTATCTGCAAGTTTATTGTCCAGGATTTTTTTCTTGAACTTTGGAATTACTGTTTTGCGTTTGAAACGGTTTAGAGTTTAGGTCAAATTAAAGAGATATTGTTAAATGTCATGAAAATACTGTTAATGGGACAAACCATTATGGATTAATAAGGCATAACAATATGGGCTAATGGGTTGTAACAATATGGGCTAATGGGACGTAAAGATTAATGGGATGTAACAATATGGGTCAATGGGTTGTAACAATATGGGCAAATGGGTTGTAACAATATGGGCAAATGGGTTGCAGCAATATGGGCAAATGGGTTGTAACAATATGGGCAAATGGGTTGTAACAATATGGGCAAATGGGTTGTAACAATATGGGAAAATAAGTTGTCAAAATAAGGATTAATGGGACATAACACAATGGGTTAATCGGACATAATATTGGTTAACGGAACATAACAATACCCGTTAACGGAACATAACAATATTTGTTAATATAACATAACAATACCCGTTGATGGGACCTAACAATATGGGTAATTTGACACAATATATAGAAATCAAGTTGAATCATCAAAAATGTAGGATCAAAAGGAAAGGGTTAAGGCCATGTTCTCAACATCATATCTTTTACCAGCTGACACACTGTGTGTTATGTTTTCTGGAGTTTTCAGTCCTGTTGACACCTCTCTCTTCCACCTTTCAGCTCCCTATGGAGCATATGTCTTCAACAAACACTTTCAGCTTCCTGTGGAGCATAGGTCTTCAACAAACACTTTCAGCTCCCTACGGAGAATAGGTCTTCAACAAACACGTTCAGCTCCCTGTGGAGCATATGTCTTCAACAAACACTTTCAAAGTCGTTCTGTTTTTTGCCATTCTTTTAAGATCATTCCATGTCTTCCCCATCATCTTCATCTCTGCTTCTATCTGTCTTCTCCAAGAATTCTTTTGTCTTCCTCTTTGTCTTTTCCCTGGGGATTCCAAAAAAAGGCTCGTTGTGTAATACTCTCAGTTGGCTTCCGCAGTGTGTGTCCTATCCAGCGCCATCGTCTTCGCTGTATCTCTTTATCCACTGGTGTTTGACTGGTACATTTCAATAATTCCATGTTAGTGAATTTCTCCTGCCATTTCCATCCTTTTATTCTGCATAAGCATCCATTAATGAAAGTCTGTATTTTCATGATTGTCAATTTTGTTATTCTCCATGTTTCGCGGCCATATAAACGGACTGACTTAACATTGGAGTTGAAGATTTTTATTTTTGTATTTAACCTAATTTTTTGGACTTCCATATGTTTCCCAGTGCAATGAAAGCTCCTCTTGATTTTTATATCCTTATTTTGGTATCATTTTTCTGTTCCTCCCTCTTTATCTATATTACTACCCAGATATATGTAAGATTGTATCCTGTTGACATACTGACAGTAATAACAGGCAACTTTATATAGAACTTCACAGGAGGAGGGAATCTGATCATCAGAAGTTACCCGCCAAGCAAGTGTTTCGACCTGGTAGATGACACTTCTGGGATGGGGATGAGGTATCATTGAGCCTGATGAAAGTTCACAAAGTGTTTCTCCTGTAACAGAAGGTAACCTAATCTACACAAAACGTCTGACAGAGCAAGTCATGATAATGAATCTTCTTTGTTAACAGAACTGAGTAATGACAATAGGTCTTCTTTATTGAGAAAACTGAGTAATGATAATGAATATTTTTTGTTAACAAAACTGAGTAATGATAATGAATCTTTTTATTAACAAACTGAGTAATGATAATGAATCTTTTTTGTTAACAAAACTGAGTAATGATAATGAATCTTTTTTGTTAACAAAACTGAGTAATGATAATGAATCTTCTTTGTTAACAAAACTGAGTAATGATAATGAATCTTCTTTGTTAACAAAACTGAGTAATGGTAATGAATCTTCTTTGTTAACAAAACTGAGTAATGATAATGAATCTTCTTTGTTAACAAAACTGAGTAATGATAATGAATCTTCTTTGTTAACAAAACTGAGCAGTGGTAACATATTGTCATTGTAACCTGAACTGTGTGAGATGACAATTAAACTTCTTTGTTTGATAGAAACGAGCAATGATAACAAATCTTCTTTGTTTGATAGAAACGAGTAATGATAACAAATCTTCTTTGTTCATAGAAACGAGTAATGATAACAAATCTTCTTTGTTTCATAGAAACGAGTAATGATAACAAATCTTCTTTGTTTCATAGAAACGAGTAATGATAACAAATCTTCTTTGTTTCATAGAAACGAGTAATGATAACAAATCTTCTTTGATGAAAGAACTGTTCAATGATAACAAATCTTCTTTGTTAACGGGGTTTAGTAACAGTAATATATTTTCTTTCTTTACAGAAGTGAAAAATAGAACAGATCTGATTGTTAACAGAACTGAGTTATGAGAACATATATTTGTTAACAGAACTGAGTTATGAGAACATATATTTGTTAACAGAACTGAGTTATGAGAACATATATTTGTTAACAGAACTGAGTTATGAGAACATATATTTGTTAACAGAACTGAGTTATGAGAACATATATTTGTTAACAGAACTGAGTTATGAGAACATATATTTGTTAACAGAACTGAGTTATGAGAACATATATTTGTTAACAGAACTGAGTTATGAGAACATATATTTGTTAACAAAACTGAGTTATGAGAACAATCTCATTTGCAGTAGTGAGATAATATTTTGTTTCAAAGTTTAAACTGAAAGTGAATGATTGATTGCATAATTTCATGGAAAACAAATGAAACATAATGGCACAAGTAAAAGTATTGAGTCTGGGCTGTTTAGTGTTTCATTCGTCAGAGTCATCGTAATCAGCAGAGTCATCGGAGTCATCATAGCTGCTGAAGTTGAAGGTCAACTCTGAGAGGTTCAATGGTGGTGGGGTGGAGGGATGGTACTGTTATTTCTGGTCTCACAAAGTGGTTCACTTTTCTGAGTGTGAACAGGGGTATGTGAATGATCTTCAGAATCGTCTTTCATATATTGCAAGGAATTACCTTCACGTTTGTCTGTGTTGTTTCCCCTATCATTAACAATGTTGTCTTTATTCAAAGTGTCATCGTTGTAGGTGTTCACAGTGTCATCTTTGTAGATGTTCACAGTGTCATCTTTGTAGATGTTCACAGTATCATCTTTGAAGATGTTCACAGCGAATTTCATTGTTATATCAGCACTTGTACGTGGGCTGATTTTTCCAACATTTATGGCTGAATTGTTTGTCTGTGCATTTTGGCTATTGCTGTAAATTAAATTATAATCTATGGTGTCATTTAGGTAGCATTTGTCCTTAATACTGTTGGTGTAGGAAACAGATGATGATTGTAGGTCTTTATATGATTCCACGATGTCTTTGGCTCCTCGAAGGGAAGCGTCAGTGGAGAATCCACTGTCAGCGCCTCGGGATGATGTTGAAGACGATAACAACGAAGTGGATTTACTTTCCGCTGTTTTACATTCATTGACTGAAATTGATGGATTAGAAGATTTGAGTGGGAAAGGAAGCACATTAAAGTTTGTTAACGTCAGCGGTGATTGTTGGCGTACAACCAATGAGTTTGATTTTCGGGTGGGGATAACAAGTATTTCTCCTGATGAATTACCTCCCACTTGCCTGTCAAACAGGTCTGACGTACTCGCTCTGTGTTTCATGATATACACTCCAGGATTAGCTGCACCACTATTGAAGGAATCATCGGACAGATCACGGAGTGACCCCGCTAAAAGTTCTGCCTGTTTGAAAGGTGGAGCAGCTAAACCATTTTTTCTAGTCTTGATAGTTGGAGATGAATTTGTGTAGATTCTCGAGTTCAGACTAGAAGCGAAGTGCATAGATGATTCTTGTTTCTGTGTAGATTCTGTTTTTCTATGTCCTAGCGATTCACTCATAAACAGAAGAGATGGCATGCTATCAGACATAGATTTAGATTTGATACTTGATAAAGGATCAAGTTTACAGCCATCACTTCTTTTCAATCTGTTGCCCAAAGAGATTTTAAATTTTTCCAACATCAAAGTCGGAACATCAAAACTCTCCTTTCGGGTTAAACTACCACTCTTATCACGAAGGAGTAACTGACTTGGCAAGCTGGAGTGTTTCTCACGACGTCTCCAATAAGCCTCATTTTCATTTAGCGTTTCATGTGATTGAGAAGTTTGTCTGAGCGAAGGTGGTTCAAGTTCCAGTGAAGCTGATTTTGCTTTCATTATTTCAGAAGGGGGTGTGGTCTCTGAGCGCCTTCTGCTGCGGATGTTTATGATGTCAGTATTTTCAGGTGGTTTTACTTCTTCCTTCGGGTTTTTTTGGTAAAGAAATCTTTAAATTTTTGAATTCGTTTCTTCTTATGAGTACTAGGAGGAGACATTCTCTGAATGTTTGGTTCACTTATTCTGCGTATTGCTTTGAACAGAGGATTTGTGGTTTCTTTCTTGTCATTTTGTGCATTCAACACGGAAGACAATTTTTCTGAACTGCGAGTTCTTGTAATTGGGAACTTGCTGGCTTCCGGTCCAGGGAATGAATCTTCATCTAGTTCAGGAAGTGGCTCATCGTAAATAAAATTTAGCTTGGTTCCCGTGCCAGCTGGACTTATAACTTGCACCTCAGGGGCTGTGAAGATAAAAATAAGACATTCAGACAGTGGCGGATAATTAGAAGAGGAAGCGGTGGTAAATATTAAATCTATCTCTATCTATTGTCCTTTCGAGCCGAAGACGGCACATAGGGCAGAACCACATTTCAAAAACAGAAACCTTGCGTGCCAAAATGACACATATTGCAGAGATCACTGCTCTAAAATCTATGGTTCTGTTCCATAACAATACTTTTTTACAATGACAGCTTGTGAAGCCATCGATCAAACTCCTTAGTCGCCTCTTTCGACATGCCTGGAAGGAAACAGTGTCCATTTTTCTTTACTTCCCTCATAATTAGGCCCTGTAACACACAGTAAAAATTTACATACAAGTAAATATTAATGGAAAGATAATCAATAACCTGGGATATACTGATGATACTGTACTACTAGCAGAAAATCCTAAAGATCTACAACAATTCATCATTTTCATTTAGTGCTGTCTCCGCATCGAAGGTTGGCTACCATGGAACGCCATTCCACTCTATCTCTTGCTTTGATGGTGCAGATTGTCATATGCTGACTTGTCCATATTTTTGATGTTACTCGTCCATATTAGTCTTGATCTGCCTCTGCCGCTTTTACCTTGTATTTTCCCTTCGAGATTACTTTTAGTAGACTGTTGTGTCTTTTAACATTTCCCAAAAGTCGCATTTGTCTTGTTTCTCTTTCTCTCTCTCTGCGATCAAGACTCAATCAGAGTAGGATTCCAGACTCTCTCATGAAGTCAGCTGTCTGTCTAAGCGAATCGATTGCCCCATATGGTTTCTCTTCCAGGGAGGTGGATGTGGACCACATTGCTCTTCTCAGGTCTGTTCACTGGGGCAATTCTGTAGAACATGTTTTGTTTGTATGTTGTCCAGATTTGTCTTGTTTGAATTGTGCTTAGTAGTTCTCTTTTCATTATTAGTTGTTTTAAGACTTCATCGTTTGTTTTCTTTTTTTCATCCAATTCTACCTATTCTTCTATATATCCACATTTCAAAAGTCTTTAATTTTCTTTTCTGTTTTCTTGTCTAATGTCCATGTTTCTGCACCATACTGGAATGTTGAGATGATATAAAATTTTGCTATTCTTAGTTCTAGCCTTGGTGTTATTTGTTTTGATTTTTGTTGTTGTTTTGTTGTTACAACAATTACTTAACGAAATAAACATGACAAGTAAAAAATATGGATTAGATATGAATATCGAAAAGACTAAAACTATGATCATAAACAAAGATAATACTCAAAACCCACAAGTGGATATCAAAACTGAAGGAATAGACCTGGAGACAGTTCAGATCTACAACTACTTTGGACATACTATAACCAGTGATGGAAAATGTACAACTAAAATAAATAAAAGAATAGGTAAGAAAAGTAATGTTCATGTCATGAAGAACATACTAACATCAAAACAAATAACACCGGGGCTTAAGGATGAATCATACACTTGATTTGAAGATCTTTTAGTAATTTATTTTCATTTCCAAATTTTATCAAGTTTCCGAAAGTCATTGCTGTCTTTGCTATTCTGATTCTATTTTTTCATTTATTTGTGTTATTGCTTGATTTCTACATCTTCCGTGACATACCGAGTGATCTACTTACTCTACAGCTTTTCCTTCAATGTGTATTTTTTTCTTTTGAACGAATTTTAATTTTTCATTACTTTTGTCTTTTCTTGGTTGATCTCAAGTCTTATTTCTCTAGCCATTTATAACTGGACATTTTTTTTCTAGCATCTTGTTCACATGACATTCACGGTCCCATGACATTGAGACCCAAGCTATTTAATTACAATTTTTGAAACAAACTCAAAGAATCAATCAAATATATTCCGATGGCCATTTGGTACGTTCTTGATGAACCAAAGACACAAAATAATTTTATTAAAATTAATATAGTATACATTGACGGATCTGAGCTGCAAGGTAAAAACAAATGGAATAAATACATAACAAATACATAACAAGTACATAACAATAACACAAGTTAATTAACTTTTATTACCTGGAATAGTAATGGAGTTTCTCTTGCTAACGACAGATAATTCGTCCTTAGTTTGCAGTGACAGAATAACTGACTCATTATGAAGATCTGTTAACAGGCTAGAGTAGAGAAACAACAGACATGTTATAATTTGCGTAGTTCTCATCACATAGTCTTAATAGCCGAGACAGAGAATGAACTACAAGAAATGATAGACATAATAGTAAGAGAAAGAAACAAGAAAGGTTTCAGTCAGAATAGCGAGAAAACAGAAGAAATGGTCATATGAAAGAAATAATCATCACCATCATGCAGCATAAAAATAAACAGGACAAATCTGAAACAAGTGCAACGTTTGAAATACTTGGGCAGAATAATAACATCAGGCTGAAGATGCACCACAGGAATAAAAAGCAGAATAGCTCAGGCCAAAATAGCATTTCAGAAAATGAAAAATATCTTATACATCAAATCTATGTGAATAGAAGTGAGAGAGAGAGAGAGGGGGGGGGGGGAGAGTTTATCGGTGCTATATAGAAACAATTCTGACCTATGGAAGCGAATCAAGGACAGTAGACAAACAAATGAAAAGACGATTCGAGGCCGCAGAGATGGGGTTTCTCAGAAGAATGTTGAAAGTTCACTGTACAGCTAAAAAGACCAATGAAGAAATTCTACAA
>JAVIAB010000091.1:703936-814046 GCA_032433765.1 Megaustenia siamemsis | reverse complement strand
ATAATGTACAGAAGGTAGTTCAATTGAGAAGAAACACGTAAAGAAACAATCTAACAAGAACAGCAATTTAAATGGACAACAATTTACCCCAAAAAAAAAAACTGGATAGCAATTTACCCAAACTGACAATATTTGCCCAAACTGGTCAACTATCTACCCAAACTGTGACAAACATTTTACCCAAACTGGACAACAATTTGCCCAAACTGGTCAACTATCTACCCAAACTGGACAACATTTACCCAAACTGGACAAAACATTTACCCAAACTGGAACAAACATTTACCCAAACTTGGACAACAATTTGCCCAAACTGGTCAACTATCTACCAAACTGGACAAACATTTACCCAAACTGGACAACAATTTACCCAAACTGGTCAACTATCTACCCAAACTGAAAACAATTTACCCAAACTGGACAACAATTTACCCAAACTCGTGGACTCCATTCTGCTGGCCGTGTTCACGGTGTCCCCAAGAGACATACCGTGGCATAGTTCGGCCCCACACCAGCAGCTACTGGGCCTGGAAGTCAAAAACAAAATATTGTATTTTCATTTCAGTAAGTTTTAGCCCTATGTGTTTGTAATGAAGAGCAGTATGGATAATGAGATGGTCTAAAGTGATTTAGCAAATCAAATGGTTTCTTTCTTCCAGGTCTTGCTAGGTGCGTGATGAATATGTGGTTTGGTGGTCATGTCTTACGATAACAGCCGGCATATTTTGCGGTAATGTGGTCAGTATAGCAACAAATAAAACAGGCTATTAGGCAAGGTTTTGTGCCGTCACCAGTTTTTTTAATATTTATAGTGAGATTTGTTTAAGATCAATAAAGGGCATGCTTGAAATAACAATTGGAGATCATATATAAATAACTTAAGGTATGCTAATGATACAGTCTTAATCACTAAGAGTGAAAATGAGTTTCGAAAAATGGTAGGCATTATAGTGAGGAAAGCAAAAAAAAGGCCTTAATAGCAAAAAGAAACTAATGTTAAGCAACAAAGGAAAATACATCACCGCAATGCACAATAAAGACAAGTGGAACAATAGTAAAACAGGTCATTGAAATTAAATATCTAGAAAGAATGTTAACCTCACATGGTAGATGAACAACAGAGGTGAGATACAGAATGGCTCAGGCAAAAGCAGCTTTCCAAAAAATGAGGAAGTCACTGTGCAAATCCATTTTTGACAATATAACAACAAAAGGAGTTCTTAAATGGTATGTAGAGCTGGTCGTAACGTATGGATGTGAATCATGGACAATAGGACAACAGACAAGAAAATTAACCGAGGCTGTAGAAATGTGATTTTACAGAAGAGTGTTAAGAATACCATGGACAGCTAAGAAGAGTAATGAAGACGTTCTGAAAGAGGTCAAAGCAAAAAGAGAGCTAATTTCCAATATTAGGAAGAAACAATCATCATTTTTTGGCCATGTAATGAGAAGGTCACAGCTGGAATGTATTGTAACAACAGAGAAAATTTTGGGACGTTGAGATAGAGGGAAGCAAAGAGAAAAGATACCAGACAGCTTAAGAGAATGGCATGGCTGAAGGTCAACAACAGAAATGATAAATAACTGTCGAGATCAAAATTTGTGGAGAGACATGATCACCTACGCCGGAAGCCTTGGTACCTGATGATGATGATGATGATGATGATGATGATGATGATGATGATGATATATATAATATATATATATATATATATATATATGTAGAACCAGTCTTAACATACGGATGTTAAGAATATGAAAGTTGTGGAGAGACATGATCACCTACGCCAGCAGGCACGATACTTGATGATGATGATGATTAGTCAGTTATGACTGACGAAGAAGGTTGGAGTGGTCTAAGTCAATTAAAACCAGACAACGAGAACATGAAGCTGCCAGATATTACCGCTGTGGAGGCCAATCCGCATATGGAATTTATATTGGGGCCTATGCAGGACTTTGAGATCGGCGGAACAGCTCATAATGTGTAGTGCCATCCTGGCAATCTCACTGGCGTGCATCTCTACCTTGAGCGGCACGCCACTGCAGACGACATAGGCGTCTCCGATTGTTTCAACCTGCGGGAGGCAGACAAGAAAAGAGCTCTTGAAACTGTTACGGCAACGTAACTAGGTTGGTGATTTCAATAGATAAAGAAGGTTTCATCATCGAGTGCCGTCTCCGCAACGAAGGTTGGCTACCATGAAGCGTCATTCTGCTCTGTCTATTGCTTTGATGGTGCAGGTTGTCATAGGCTGGTTTGTCCATCTTTTGATGTTACTCGTCCATGGTAGTCTTGGTCTACCTCTGCCTCTTTTACCTTGTATTTTCCCGTCCAAGATTACATTTAGTAGGCTGTTGTGTCTTTTAACATGGCCCAAAAGTCGCATTTGTTTTGTTTGAATTGTTGTTTAGTATTTCTCTTTTCATTTTTAGTTGTTTTAAAACTTCATCGTTTGTTTCTTTTCTTTCCATCCAATTCTACCTATTCTTCTATAAATCCACATTTCAAAAGCTTCAATTTTCTGTTCTGTTTTCTTGTTTAATGTCCATGTTTCTGCACCATATAGGAATGTTGAGAAGACATAACATTTTGCTATTCTTAGTTTTAGCCCTGGTGTTATTTGTTTTGTAGTTTAGATAGTAGGTTCAGTGTATTTGATGTTAGAAAACGTGTCATAAAGTGGCACATCGATCCTATTTAATTATACGGAAGTGAATCATGGACGATAAGTAAGACACACAGGGAACATCATAGGCAGCTGAGATGTGGGTTATCAGAAGAATGCTACGAATTGTATGGAGAGCAAAAATTAAAATGAAGAATGTTTAAAACTAGCTCCAGATCCTAGAAATGGCACGAATATAGCCGAAAAAGACTGAGGTCAAGTTTATTTTAGCCTGGTTAAAAGATAAATATACAATTTGTGGAGGTAGGATTCAATTAGACCAAAGGAACAAATCAGGGGTGGAGTAATTGTCTGACTGAGCTGAAACTCTGAAACAACCAACAGATTTAACAAGAGAATCTTGAACTCCCCGATCCCCCTCCTCCCCGGGCCCCACCCACCCAGTCTGTATGAGTCACGATCAGAACAGCAGAAGACAAATCTTGAAAGCTGTTTAGAAAAAAGATTTATTTTTTCTTTCTGTACTTTTGTTTATGTTTCAAATGCTCTTTAACAGAATGATGTAATGTTATATACATTATGTATATGTGATATCGTTACCTTATACACATTATGTATATGTGATATCGTTACCTTATATACATTATGTATATGTGATATCGTTACCTTATATACATTATGTATATGTGATATCGTTACCTTATATACATTATGTATATGTGATATCGTTACCTTATATACATTATGTATATGTGATATCGTTACCTTATATACATTATGTATATGTGATATCGTTACCTTATATACTTGGTACTTCTCAATAATGTTGTCAAAGCGGTAATAGACGTCATTAAGGAAGTTGACAATCTGTGAAAGATAAATGGAAAGAAATTATCATGATCACCTCCATTGGCTCACTAACACTAGACATCACCCACACACTACCAAGGGTTCACTAACACACGACATCATCCACTCACCTCCAATGGCTCACTAACACCAGACATCACCCACTCACCTCCAATGGCTCACTAACACCAGACATCACCCACTCACCTCCAATGGCTCACTAACACCAGACATCACCCACTCACCTCCAATGGCTCACTAACACTAGTCATCACCCACTCACCTCCAATGGCTCACTAACACAAAACATTACTCACTCACCTCCAATGGCTCACTAACACCAGACATCACCCACTCACCTCCAATGGCTCACTAACACTAGTCATCACCCACTCACCTCCAATGGCTCACTAACACAAAACATTACTCACTCACCTCCAATGGCTCACTAACACCAGGCATCACCCACCCACCTCCAATGGCTCACTAACACAAAACATTACTCACTCACCTCCAATGGCTCACTAACACCAGACATCACCCACCCACCTCCAATGGCTCACTAACACAAAACATTACTCACTCACCTCCAATGGCTCACTAACACCAGACATCACCCACCCACCTCCAATGGCGCACTAACACCAGACATCACCCACCTCCAATGGCTCACTAACACCAGACATCACCCACCCACCTCCAATGGCGCACTAACACCAGACATCACCAACTCACCTCCAATGGCTCACTAACACCAGAAATCACCCACTCACCTCCACTGGCTCACAAACACTAGACATCACCCACTCACCTCCAATGGCTCACAAACACTAGACATCACCCACTCACCTCCAATGGCTCACTAACACCAGACATCACCCACTCACCTCCAATGGCTCACTAACACCAGACATCACCCACTCACCTCCAATGGCTCACTAACACTAGACATCACCCACTCACCTCCAATCGCTCACTAACACTAGACATCCCCCACTCACCGCCACTGGCTCACTAACACTAGACATCACCCACTCACCTCCACTGGCTCACTAACACAAGACATCACCCACTCACCTCCACTGTCTCACTAACACAAGACATCACCCACTCACCTCCAATCGCTCACTAACACAAGACATCATCTACTCACCTCCAATGGCTCACTAACACTAGTCATCACCCACTCATCTCCAATGGCTCACAAACACTAGACATCACCCACTCACCTCCAATCGCTCACTAACACTAGACATCACCCACTCACCTCCAATGGCTCACTAACACAAGACATCACCCACTCACCTCCAATGGCTCACTGACACTAGAGAGCTCAGTAAAACCTTGGATATCACTGAAGTAAACCGTAGCTGACAGAAATGTTTCAGGCTTCACTTCAATCTGTCTCTTTAGACAATCCGCCACAGTCCTGAATAGCACATTGAATCAAGGACAGTATAAGATGAATAATTTGGATAAAAACTCGTAGTAGCACATCATGTAAACTGTAAAGAACACTATGTGTAGTATTAAGAGTTTCATTAATAAGGATCATTACCATCATCAAATGTCATGCCTGCAGGCGTAAGTGATCATGTCTCTCCACATTCGACAGTTATTTATCATTTCTGTTGTTGACCTTCTGCCAAGCCATTCTTTGAAGCTGTCCGTTATTGTTTCTCTTTACTTCCCTCTATCTGTTTTTGTCTCTCAACTTTCCTACTTGTCTCAAATATTCCAGCTGTTCCCTTCTCATTACATGGCTAAAACGTGATGATTGTTTCTTCCTAATATTGGAAATTAGCACACTCTTTGCTTTGGCCTCTTTCAGAACGTTTTCATTACTCTTCTTAGCTGTCCGTGGTATTCTCAACATTCTTCTGTAAAACCACATTTCTACAGCATCCATTTATTTTCTTGTCTGCTGTCCTATTGTCCATGATTCACATCCATACGTTACGACCAGCTCTACATAACATTTAAGAACTCCTTTTCTTGTTTCTATTGCCAAAACTCACTAAAGTCAAATACGGACATACGCACCTACTCAAGACTATACAGATGACAAATAGAAGCATACTATGAAGATCTAAATAGAGTTATGAAGCAAGTGAAATCTTCAGACATCTTGATTGTAATGCGTGACATGAACGTAAAATAGGAAAAAGCAGATATAAGACCATTATAGGAAATCATGGTTTAGGAAACGAAATAACAGAGGAGAAAGATTAATTCAATTTTGTGAAGAAACAGGATGATAATATGTAACACCTACTTTGAGCAAGAGAAAAGGAAATTATACACATGGATAAGCCCTGGAGATAGAAAGAGGAATCAAATAGATTATATAATGATAAAAGACAAATTCCGGAACAGTGTCAAGAAAGCTAAAACCTATCCAGGAGCAGATATTAATTCAGATCACAATCCTGTAATGATTAAAATGAAAATCAAATTAAAGAAAAAGAAACAAAATACTAATTCAGCAATACCAATAGATACAACAGCTTTAAATCAGAAAGATGTGAAAGAAACTTATACTGTACAAGTAAAGAACACATATCAGAGGCTGCTAGAAGAAGGGATTGAGCAGTACAGAAGAGAAAATCCTGAAGAAAAAGTCACAACCAATTGGCAATGCATAAAAAAAATAGCATAAAAGAAACCTGCATCATCTTACCCAAAAGGAAAGTAAATGGATAACTGACAACATTTTAGAAAAAGTGGAAGAGAAAAGACAAGCGAAGAACACTGCCAGATACAAGGAAATTGATAATGAAATACGAAAAATGTGCAAAAAGGCAAAAGAAGACTGGCTCAACCAAAGATGTCTAGAAGTTGAAACTATGGAAAGTAAACAAAATTTAAGAGGAATGCACACAGAAATAAAAAGAATGACTAATAAACACAAAAAAAGCTGAAGGAAGCGGATTTATTGCAAACAAAGAGGGAAGAATGCTAACAGACAACAAAGATATAATCGATAGATGGCAGGAATACATAACAGAATTATTTCATGATGAAAGGGACAAAAAAACCATTTATAAAATGTACATCCAGCTATAAAATCCTAAAATCTGAAGTAAAAAAAGCTATAAAAACAATGAAAAAGGGAAAAGCAGCAGGACTTGACAATATACATATAGAGATGATACAGGCACTAGAAGATTTTGGCATTGAAGTGATCACAGACATATGCAATGACATATACCATACAGAATACATACCAAATGAACTAAAACATCAACTTTCATTGCATTGCCTAAAAAGAATGGTGCAGTTGAATGTAGTGATTTTAGAACAATAAGCCTAATGAGCCAGGTAACAAAAATTTTACTAAAAGTTATACAAGGAAGGATTCAGAATAAAATCAATACTGAATTAGATGAGCAGCAATTCGGATTCAGGAAAAATAGCGGGACAAAAGAAGCCATATTCAGCATGAGGACATTGATTGAAAAGTAAACAACCAATATATGCCTGCTTCATAGACTACACCAAAGCCTTTGATAGAATACACCATAATCAACTTATAGACTGCCTAAAAGATATAAATCTAGACGACGCAGACATACGACTGATATGTAATTTGTACTGGGAGCAAACAGCAATAATAAAATATAACAAGGAGAACTCTACACCCATTGATATAAAAAGAGGAGTAAGACAAGGATGCATCCTATCACCAAGCTTGTTCAATCTATACACTGAGCAAATCTTTAAAAACATCACAGAGATGCCAGGCCTAAACATTAATGGAAATTTAATCAATAACCTAAGATATGCTGACGATACTGTACTACTAGCAGAAAATCCTAATGATCTACAAAAATTACTTAATGTAATAAACATGACAAACAAAAAATATGGACTAGATATGAATATCAAAAAGACTAAAACTATGATCATAAACAAAGAAAATTCTCAAGACCTACAATTAAATATCAAAATAGAAGGAATAGACCTGGAGACAGTACAGAACTACAACTACCTTGGACATACTATAACCAGTGATGGAAGATGTACAACAGAAATAAATAAAACAATAGGAATGGCAAAAAGTAATTTTAATGCCATGAAAAATATACTAACATGAAAACAAATAACACCAGGGCTAAAACTAAGAATAGCAAAATTTAACATCTTCTCAATATTCCTGTATGGTGCAGAAACATGGACATTAGACCAGAAAACAGAACAGAAAATTGAAACCTTTGAAATGTGGATTTATAGAAGAATAGGTAGAATTGGATGGAAAGAAAAGAAAACAAATGAGGAAGTTTTAAACAACTAAAAGTGAAAAGAGAACTACTAAACACAATTAGAGCAAGACAAATGAAATTTTTGGGGCATGTTAAAAGACACAACAGTCTAATAAAAGTAATATTGGAAGGGAAAATACAAGGTAAAAGAGGCAGAGGTAGACCAAGACTAACATGGACGAGTAACATCAAAAGATGGACAAGTCAGCCTATGACAATCTGCACCATCTAAACAAGAGACAGAGTGGAATGGCGCTCCATGGTAGCCAACCTTCGATGTGTAGACGGCACTCGATAATGATGATGATTGTCAAAAATGTATTGCATAGTATCTTCCTCATTTGTTTTGGAAAGCTGCTTTTGCCTGACGTATCCTGCATCTCCCCTCTGTTGTACACCTACCATCTGAGACTAACAATGTTCCCAGATGTTTAAATTCATTTACCTGTTTTAATATTGTTCCACATGTCTTCAGTGTGCGTTGCGCTGAAATCATTTTCTTTGTTGCTACCATTACTTCTGTCTTTTTGTTATTAAGTCTGAGTCCTTCATTTTTGCTTTTCTTCACTATAATGTCTAATATTTCTTGTGACTTATTTTCACTTCTAGAGATTAAGACGGTATCATCAGCATACCTTATATTATTTATATTATGGTAAAAACAATATACATAAATATTAATGCCCTGAAAAATGAGGAGGATACTGTGCAATCCAATTTTGACAATAGAAACAAGAAACGGAGTTCTTCCAGCACCAAATTAAATAACACCAAAGCTGAAACTAAGAATAGCAAAATGTTTTATCTTCTCAACTTTCTTTTGTGGTGCAGAAACAAGAACATTAGACAAGGAAAGGGAACAGAATATTGAAGCCTTTGAAATGGGGATTTGTAGAAGAAGGTAGAATTGAATAGAAAGAAAAGAAAACAAACGATGAAGTCTTGAAACAATTAAAAAAAGAAAAGATAACAAATAAACAAAATTCAAACAAGACAAATGTCATTTTTGGGCCATGTTAAAAGACTCAGTCATCATCATCATCATTGAGTGCCGTCTCCGCAACGAAGGTTGGCTACCATGGAGCGCCATTTTGCTCTATCTCTTGCTTTGATGGTGCAGGTTGTCATCGGTTGGTTTGTCCATCTTTTGATGTTACTCGTCCATGTTAATCTTGGTCTGCCTCTGCCTCTTTTACCTTGTATTTTCCCCTCCAGGATCACTTTCAGTAGGCTGTTGTGTCTTTTAACATGGCCTAAGAATCGCATTTGTCTTGTTCTAATTGTGTTCAGAAGTTCTCTTTTCATTTTTAGTTGTTTTAAGACTTTGTCATTTGTTTTCTTTTCCTTCCATCCAATTCTACCTATTCTTCTATATATCCACATTTCAAAGGCTTCATTCTCTGTTCTGTTTTCTTGTCTAATGTCCATGTTTCAGCACCATATAGGAATATTGAGAAGATGTAACATTTTGCTATTCTTAGTTTTAGCTCTGGTGTTATTTGTTTTGATGTTAGTATGTCCTTCATGGCATTAAAATTACTTTTTGCCATTCCTATTCTTTTGTTTATTTCAGTTGTACATTTTCCATCACTGGTTATAGTATGTCCAAGGTAGTTATAGTTCTGAACTGTCTCAAGGTCTATTCCTTCAATTTTGATATCCACTTGTGGGTTTTGAGTATTTTCTTTGTTTATGATCATAGTTTTAGTCTTTTTGATATTCATATCTAGTCCATATTTTTTGCTTGTCGTGTTTATTTCATTAAGTAATTGTTGTAGGTCTTTAGGATTTTCTGCTAGTAGTACAGTATCGTCAGCATATCTTAGGTTATTGATTATCTTTCCATTAATTTGTAGGCCTGGCATCTCTATGATGTTTTTAAAGATTTGCTCAGTGTATAGATTGAACAAGCTTGGTGATAGGATGCATCCTTGTCTTACTCCTCTTTTTATATCAATGGGTGTAGAGAACTCTTTGTTATATTTTATTATTGCTGTTTGCTCCCAGTATAGATTGCATATTAGTCGTATATCCATGTCATCTAGATGTATCTCTTTTAGGCATTCTATAAGTTGTTTGTGGTGTATTCTATCAAAAGCTTTGGTGTAGTCTATGAAGCAGGCATATATTGGTTTGTTTACTTCTGTGTATTTTTCGATTAATGTTCTCATGCAGAATATGGCTTCTTTTGTCCCGCTATTTTTCCTAAATCCAAATTGCTGCTCATCTAATTCAGTATTGATTTTATTCTGAATCCTTCCTTGTATAACTTTTAGCAAGATTTTTGTAACATGGCTCATTAGGCTTATTGTTCTAAAGTCACTGCATTCAACTGCACCATTCTTTTTAGGCAATGCAATGAAAGTCAATGTTTTTAGTTCATTTGGTATGTATCCTGTATGGTATATATCATTGCATATGTCTGTAATCACTTCAATGCCAAAATCTTCAAGTGCCTGTATCATCTCTATCTGTATGCTTTCAGGTCCTGCTGCTTTTCCCCTTTTCATTGTTTTTATAGCTTTTTCCACCTCAGATTTTAAGATTTTATAGCCTGATGTACATTTTATAACTGGTTTCTTGTCCCTTTGATCATGAAATAGTTCTGTTATATATTCCTGCCATCTATCTATGATATCCTTATATTGTCTGTTAGCATTTTTCCTTTTTTGTCTGCAATGCATCCACCTTCTGTGGCTTTTTTATTTTTATTAGTCATTCTCTTTATTTCTGTGTGCATTCCTCTTAGGTCTTGTTTGCTTTCCATAGTTTCTATTTCTCTACATTTTTGGCTGAGCCAGTCTTCTTTTGCCTTTTTGCACATTTTGCGTATCTCATTATCTATTTTATTGTATTGGGTAGTGTTCTTCGCTTGTCTCCTTTCTTCCATTTTTTCTAAGATGGTGTTAGTTATCCATTTTTGTTTTTTGTTCTTTTCTCTTTTGGGTAAGGTGTCGCAGGCTTTTTGTATGCTTTTCTTTATGCATTGCCATTTGGTTGTTACTTTTTCATCAGGATTTTCTCTTCTGTATTGTTCAATTCCTTCCTCTAGCAGCTTCTGGTATGTGTTCTTTACTTGTATTGTATAGGTATCTTTAATATCTTTTTGATTTAAAGCTGTTATGTCGAGTGGGTTTGTTGATGAGTCAGATTTTTGCTTGTTTCTCTTTAGTTTGATTTTCATTTTAATCATTACAGGATTGTGATCAGAATTAATATCTGCTCCTGGGTAGGTTTTGGCTTTCTTTACGCTGTTACGGAACCTTTCTTTTATCATTATGTAATCTATTTGATTCCTCTTCCTATCTCCAGGGCTTTTCCATGTGTATAGTTTCCTTTTCTCTTGCTCAAAGTAGGTGTTACATATTATCAGCCTGTTTTCTTCACAGAATTGTATTAATCTTTCTCCTCTGTCATTTCTTTTTCCTAAACCATGATTTCCTATAATTGTCTTATATCTACCTTTTCCTACTTTAGCGTTCATGTCACCCATTACAATCAAGAT
The DNA here is from genome assembly GCA_032433765.1 of Megaustenia siamemsis. Lineage (NCBI taxonomy): Eukaryota > Metazoa > Mollusca > Gastropoda > Stylommatophora > Ariophantidae > Megaustenia > Megaustenia siamemsis. Next base: position 802,797 of record JAVIAB010000091.1, on the reverse strand, counting down.
GTCTGAAGATTTCACTTGCTTCATAACTTTATTTAGGTCTTCATAGTATGCCTCTATTTGTTCATCTGTGTAGTCTTGAGTAGGTGCATATGTCTGTATTATTGCTATGTCGAATGGTTTTGCTTTCAACTTGACTAGTATAATCCTATCACTGTATGTCCAGTGGGTACTTATATATTTTTGTAGCTCTCTTTTTATCAGTATTCCTACCCCCTTTGATGTTCTGTTGTGTTTCCTGAGTATATAAATGTATATTTTTCGTCTTCAATGTACCCACATTCCTTCCATCTAGTCTCTGATATGCCTAAAATATCTATATTTATTCGTTCTGCTTCTTGAATTAGATTTTCCAATTTCCCTTGTTGATATAGAGTCCTAACATTCCAAGTACTTATTTTAAGATCTTTCCTCCGACATAAGTTCGAATTTCTCCGACTCTCCATGGCTTCCTCTGGACTGGTACGTGATGAGGCTCCAATCTCTTTCAAAAGACTCAGTAGCCTGCTAAAAGTAATCTTGGAGAGGAAAATACAAGGTAAAAGAGGAAGAGGCAGGCAGACCAAGACTAACGTGGACGAGTAACATGAAATGATGGACAAGTCAACCTATGACAACTTGCACCATCAAAGTAAAAGACGGAAAGGAATGGCAAATGAATGATTTTGAATGATTAAAATCATCATTATCATCCTGTGCCATACCGCTCGGCGTTGACGATCATGTCCTTTCACAATCTCCTATCTACAGTGCATCGTATCAATTCTGTTGTTGAATGTTTGCCATGACATCAAGCTATCCAGTATTTTCTCTCTATGTCGTCCACGATCCCTCTTTCCTTGTATTGTGTCAGTTGTAACCAAGTGTTCTAACTTTCCTCTTCTCATTATGTGCTAAATAAATGTTGATTGTTTCTCTCTTATGGTTTGTAAAAAAATACATAATACAAATAATATAAAAAAAAGAAGTTAAGTAAAGTGCCCCCGTCACGCCAAGTGGCGTATAGGGAACATGATGTTAGTGACCCAATATTTTACAGACCTTCAGCGCATGATTTTTGGAGTAATGTGGTCGGTATTACGCCCGTGCCACTTTACATTCCCAGAAGAAAATCCGGTACCCAGTTAAGGTTGGGTGAACCCGGAAGACGTCTGTTTGGATCGAACCCTACCTCTTGCCCTTTGTAATCCAGTTCACTAACCACTGAGCTATCGCGGCTCCATAAATGATATGATAATAATATGAAAATAAATAATAAAATAAAGTGTGTGCAAGTTAAAAGATTTGAGAACCACTGTACGATACTTACGAAGGCAACATTTGATAGAGTAGTTGGTCTGATTTATTCTTCTCTTCCTCTAGTTCCTGGGCTTGCATGTCTGCCTCTCTGGTAACCTTATCCAACATCTGCTCCATCAGGCTCTTGTCTTTCCTGGGGATTTGAAACACAAATAAAGTTGTGGGGAGATCAGATAATAGAAGCGATCAATCTTGTGTGTAGAGGGGAAAATAGAAGTGATAAATCGTGTGTGTAGATGGGTCAATACAAGTGATAAATCTTGTGGTGAGATGGGACAATAGAAGTGATAAATCTTGTGGTGAGATGGGACAAAAGAAGTGATAAATCTTGTTCGGAGATTGGACAATAGAAGTGATAAATCTTGTGTGTAGATGGGACAATAGAAGCGATAAATCTTGTGTGTAGATGGGACAATAGAAGCGATAAATCTTGTGTGTAGATGGGACAATATAAGTGATACATTTTGTGTGTAGACGGGACAATAGAAGTGATAAATCTTGTGTGTAGATGGGACAGTAGAAGCGATAAATCTTGTGTGTAGAAGGGACAATAGAAGTGATAAATCTTGTGTGGAGGTGGAAATGATATAGAGTTGTGATGTTCTTTCTTTTATTTTATTATCTTGATTATTTCCTGACGTTATTGACAACACATCTCATTGATTTTAGTTTACCAACACAGCAGGTAAATGTATGACAGTCTTCTTTTGAATAAATAATGATAATCAGTTTATTGATTGCTTCTGGCACAATGATCTATAGTCGTGAATGCACTTATTTGAAATTAATGTTACTTAATTCGGGACATATCTGAGGCAAATCGCCGATGGCTATGACCAGCCCCAAGTGCATAATTGACATACAACTTATTCATCAGACATCATTCAACTTTGTCTACTTACGACTTGTAATATTATGAAACATAATTATTGGAACACTTTAAAACACTTGCACAGCACTAACGTCCTTATTCTCATTAGCTTCTACTGATAACTTCTCAACTGTCTTAATAATCTCTCAACTGACTTACAGCTACAACTTGAAGATTCCCAACTGCTTAACGAACTGCCTTCACTTTCTAATCTTAACTTCTAACTGTTCTGACTCTAACTTCTGACTAATTAAATTCTATCTCTAACTTCCTAATCTCCTGATCTATCTGCCTAAACTTACTTACTTCATCCTGAATTGTTAACTTAAACTGTTGTGTAGGAGTTTAAATACTGAACTACTCTCTTTCATCCTGAAAATTAGTGACCAATAAGATCGTCGCAAAATGACCACTTGCGACCCTCTCCTCTGGGCACTTGCAGTTTCGTGTCCAAGGACTTGATCGTTCCATGACTTTAGTCTAAAATTTGTCAAAACAAACTATTTGTGATCTCATCTCATGACCTGGCCCGTCCTGGTAGCTGTTTACCTGACAGTAACGTCATGAGGTCAATGCAAGCTATTTGTGTGATGGCCACTTTCAACAACAACTTTGTTGTGAAAACCCCGCATGGAAATCATGGAGATTTCCATTGACCATTATGTCCAGGCTAATTCTGGACCTCTCTATCTTAGTTCGGTGGGTGTCCTTGTTATGTCTGAGGACCTTACCCTTACAGACACTGCGTTATCTTCTAATTTCAACTTCAACTGCATGGAAAATTCTGGACATAACCTCCTTCCTCACTTCTGTGTGTCCCTACCCTTACATGAACTTATCTCCTAACTTCTGACTAACTTGTTATTCTGGAAAATTACCATACTTAAATTACTGCTGGTCGCTATCATTTGTCACTGCTATAGTCTATTGAGACGTGGGTAACGACTGAGTTACCTGCTCCCTATATTTCACTAGCTATACTGTTACAAAATAATGGAAGAGATAAATCTTGTGTGGAAATGAAACAATAGAAGAGATAAATCTTGCGTGGAGATGAAACAATGGAAGAGATAAATCTTGTGTGGAGATGAAACAATAGAAGAGATAAATCTTGTGTGGAGATGAAACAATGGAAGAGATAAATCTTGTGTGGAGGTGGCACATTAGAAGAGATAAATCTTGTGTGGAGGTGGCACATTGGAAAAGATAAATCTTGTGTGGAGGTGGCACATTGGAAGAGATACATCTTGTGTGGATGTGGCACATTGGAAGAGATAAGTCTTATTTGGAGATGATACATTGAAAGAGATAATTTTTGTTTGGAGATGGGACAATGGAAGAGATAAATCTTGCGTGCCAAAAGCCTCCCTATAGCTCTTATTTCGGAGGTGTAGTTGGGGCTTTATTTTCCCCAGGGTTCCAAGTATGTATGGTTTGTCATCTGAATCTGAAAAGGGGGTGGGGGTGGGGATATTTTTTCTCATCATCATCAGATCGCATGTTCTTTGTGGAACGTTGCATTCACCAAAGCCTGTCTGGAAAAATTTATGTCTCTAGCCAGATCTCCCACAGAACGTTGCATTCACCAAAGTCTGTCTGGAAAATTTATGTCTCTAGCCAGATCTCCCACAGAACGTTGCATTCACCAAAGTCTGTCTGGAAAAATTTATGTCTCTAGCCAGATCTCCCACAGAACGTTACATTCACCAAAGTCTGTCTGGAAGATTTTATGTCTCTAGCCAGATCTCCTACAGAACGTTACATTCACCAAAGTCTGTGTGGAAGAATTTCTGTCTCTAGCCAGATCTCCTACAGAACGTTACATTCACCAAAGTCTGTGTGGAAGAATTTCTGTCTCTAGCCAGATCTCCCACTTCTTTTGTCATAGCTAAGGTCTCCTTGATGTCTTGACACCACCTTCTTCTTGGTCTGCCTTTGAGGCGCCGTCCAGGAACCATGTCTTCCATTTTTGTTCTTCCCGCCCACTGTCTTTTGACGTGGCCATAATATTTTAATTTCCTTTGTAGAATTGTGTTTATTATCCATTTCTTTTTCATGTTTGAACATTGTAATGTCTCCGTTGCTCTTTTTTCATTATTCAAGCTATCTTAAGGATTTGTTCTGTAGCATTTTGTTTCAATAATCTATCTATACTTTGTTTTCAGTATAGTTGTCTGCCATTTTTTTTAATTGTATTCTGATGTTGTCATTCTTGTTCTTTTACTTCTACTTCCTTTCAGTTCCCTGTGGAGCATAGGTCTTCAACAAACATTTTCCAAGCCGTTCTGTTTCTTGCCATTCTTTTAAGATAATTCCATGTCTTCCCCATCATCTTCATCTCAGCTTCCATCTGTCTTCTCCAAGAATATTTTTATCTTCCTTTTTGTATTTTTCCTTGGGGATTCAAGGGGAGAGCATGTTGTGTAATACTCTCGTTCACTCTTATCTATCTGATATTTTAGTATAACGGGGAATTCTTTTCTAAGATTGAATGTTTCAAAGTTGGTTTTTATTTCGCATGATCTTTTTGTTTTGTGTCCTCAATGCGTCAATCGTAGGGCGTGGATTTGTACTCGGTCTAATCCTCGCAGTAGCGTTTTGAACGCAATTTTTTGTTGTGGAAAAGAGTAATTTAGAGCTGTCTGAATTATTCTATAGAGAGACGTCGTTGAAGTTGTACTGGTACAAGGTAAAGTACGAGACTTGAATCGGTGTTTTAGCATCCGAGTTTTCACCCATATGTGCTCGGCCCCCTATCCAGAAGTGCTCGGAGACTCCAAGATTAGAGCTAAAATGACACTCTTAGACATAAACAATCAGTTTATACATAAACAATCAGCTTAGACATAAACAATCAGTTTAGGCATAAACAATCAGCTTAGACATAAACAATCAGCTTAGACATAAACAATCAGCTATGCAATCGTAAGTTTCAGGATAAGTCAGTGGGAATGTCCGACCCATCTCGTTCCACCCTCACAGTCGTCCATCTCTTCATACTCACCCGCTGTACTGCATGCAAACGTGTCTAATGAGTGATGTCACGTGATCAATAGAAGGCCTCTCCTCCGGCTGCTCTCTCCAGCACTCCATGATGATGTTCTTGGTCTTGTGGTCAATGTATTCTGGGATATGTGGTCGGAACGGGAACGTGCCGCCCTGCTTCAGTCTCGATATGATCTCTGTGATTGGACAAATAGTTGGCACAGTTTTCATGAGCCCCATTTTATCAAATTTTCAATAAAAGTAAAGATTTAGTATTACAAATCATCTAACCATTACTTTCAACCACTTAACCAACTGAACTGGACTACAAAGGACAAGGGGTAGGGTTCGATCCCAACCGACGGCTTCCAGGTTCACCCAGCCTTAAATGGGTACCGGATTTTTTTCTGGGAAAGTAAAGCAGCACGGGCGTAATACCGACCACATTACCCCAAAAATCATGTGCTGAAGGTCTGTAAAATATAGGGTCACTAACACCATATTTCCCTATACGCCACTTGGCGTGACGGGGGTACTTTACTTTACTTACTTAACCAACTACTTAAAACCATCTAATAAGGTACCTAAGCTATTGAAACAAATGCTTTCAATAATCCAACCACCTACGTAAAACCACGTAACCAGCTACTTGAAACCACCTAAACAGATGCTTTAAACCACTTAAACAGATACCTTAAATTATCTAACCAGCAATATGAAACCACTTAAACAGAGGTCTTAAACCACATAAATATAGGTCTTAAACCACGTAAACAGAGGTCTTAAACCACCTAAACAGAGGTCTTAAACCACCTAAACAGAGGTCTTAAACCACCTAAACAGAGGTCTTAAACCACCTAAATAGAGGTCTTAAACCACCAAACCAGCAATATGAAACAACCTAAACAGACATCTTAAACCACCTAAACAAAAGTCTTAAACCACTTAATCAGAGGTCTTAAACCACCTAAACAAAAGTCTTAAACCACTTAAACAGAGGTCTTAAACCACCTAAACAGAGGTCTTAAACCACCTAAATAGAGGTCTTAAACCACCAAACCAGCAATATGAAACAACCTAAACAGACATCTTAAACCACCTAAACAAAAGTCTTAAACCACTTAATCAGAGGTCTTAAACCACTTAAACAAAAGTCTTAAACCACTTAATCAGAGGTCTTAAACCACCTAAACACAAGTCTTAAACCACTTAAACAGAGGTCTTAAACCAACTAAACAAAAGTCTTAAACCACTTAAACAGAGGCCTTAAACCAACTAAACAAAAGTCTTAAATCACTTAAACAGAGGTCTTAAACCACCTAAACAGAGGTCTCAAACCACCTAAACAGATGCCTTAAACTATCTAACCAGCAATATAAAACCACCTAAACAGAGGTCTTAAACCACCTAAACAAAGGTCTTAAACCACTTAAACAGAGATCTTAAACAGAGGTCTGAAACCACCTAAACAGAGGTCTTAAACCACTTAAACAGATACCTTAAACTATCCAACCAGCAATATGAAACCACCTAAACAGATGCCTTGAACCACCTAATCAGCAATATGAAAACACCAAAAACAGAAGTCTTAAACCACCTAAACAGAGGTCTTAAACCACATAAACAGAGGTCCTAAACCACCTAAACAGATGCCTTAAACCACCTAACCAGCAACATGGGACCACCAAAACAGATGCATTAAACCGCCTAACCAGCAACATGGAACCACCTAAACAGATGTATTAAATCATCAACCAGCATTATAAAACCCTCTGAACAGATGCCTGAAAGAACCTAACTAGATACTTTCCAACACTAACTTGGTATTAAACTATCTGAACAGGTAATTTCAACAATCCAGCCAGCTACTTGAAACCACCTAACCAGCTACTTGAAGCCACCTAATCAGCTACTTGAAACCACCTAACCAGCTACTTGAAGCCACTAATCAGATACTTGAAATCACCTAACCAGCTACTTGAAACCACCTAACTAGCTACTTAAAACCACCTAACCAGCTACTTGAAACCACCTAACCAGCTACTTGAAACCACCTAACCAGCTACTTGAAACCACCTAACCAGTTACTAGAAACCATTTAATCAGCTACTTGAAACCACATAACCAGCTACTTGAAACCACCTAACCAGCTACTTGAAACCACCTAACCAGTTACTCTAAACATTTCCAACCAGTTACTTTAAACTATCTAATCAGGTACCTTAAACCACTTAACCGGCCACGTTAAACCACCTAACCAGGTATATAAACTACTAACAGACACTTACCAATCGAACCAACTACCTAAAACCACGTAATCAACTACCTTAAATTGCCTAACCATGTACTTAAACCACCACCAGGTACCTAAATTAAACAACTAATTACAGCAGTGAAGCCAACTATCTGAAGCCACCTAACCAGCAAATTGAAACCACCCAACGGTTACTTAAACCACCTAACCAGCTACTTTAAATTACCTAACCATGTACCTAAACTATCTAAACAGCAACTTTTAACAATGCAATCAACTATCTCAAACCACCTAACCAGCTACTTAAAACCACCTTACCATGTACTTTGCTCCACCTAAGCAGTATTTAAACCACCTAACAAACTAACTAAACAGCAGCTTCCATCAATGTAACCAGCTACCTCAAACCACCTAACCAGTACCTTGAAACCATCTAACCAGTTACTTAAACCACCTAACCAGGTAACTAAACTATCTAAACATTTACTTTCAACAATGCAACCAACTACCCCAAATCACCTAACCAGCAATTAAAACCACTTAACCAGGTACCCTAACACATATTTAAAAAAAACAGTTATCAATAATCTAATAACCGTTTGAATTCATCTAACCAGGAATTTGAAACAAACTAACCATGAATTTGTAACCACTAAACAAGGAATTTGATACCATGTAACCAGGAATTTCAAACCATGTAACCACGAATTTTAAACCGTCTAACCAGGAATGTGAAACCACCTAACCAGGAATTTGAAACCACCTAACCTGAAATTTGAAAACATCTAACCTGGAATGTTAAACCACCTAACCTGGAATTTGAAAACATCAAACCAAGAATTTTAAACCACCTAACCTGGAATTTGAAAACATCAAACCAAGAATTTGAAACCACCAACCTGGAATTTGAAACCACCTAACCTGGAATTTGAAACCTCCTTAATCTGGAATTTGAAACCATCTAACCTGGAATTTGAAAACATCAAACCAAGAATTTGAAACCATCTAACCTGGAATTTGAAACCACCTAACCTGGAATTTGAAACCACCTAACCTGGAATTTGAAACCACCTAACCTGGAATTTGAAACAATCTAACCTGGAATTTTAAACCACCTAACCTGGAATTTGAAAACATTTAACCGAGAATTTGAAACCGCCTACCCAAGAATTTGAAACCACCTAACCTGGAATTTGAAAATATCTAACCAAGTATTTGAAACCACCTAACCTGGAATTTGAAAGCACCTAACCTGTAATTTGAAACCATTTAACCAGTTACCTCTGGAATCCATAACCTGTTCAGTGGTTAAAGCTGGATCCAACAAATTTGGGAAGTTAGTCTCCAGACCATGGGGAGGATGAAACGTGTGGTTCAGGTTATTGTTGTGAGATTTATGTTTGCGTCTTCTCCTGTTTCTATGACGGTATCGGTCTACCAGCAGCTCTTGGGCATGTGCCGCATTAAAGGCTTCGTGCACTTCGCTGACTGTGGATTGACGATTGAGTGATTGATTATAGAGAAGGGAATATTCAGGAGTAATTGATTGAAGATTATTACAGGATTGTGTGATTGACAATAGAAAAGTGGAAAAGTCAGTGGTTGTTTGGAAAGTGGACGTTTGAATTATTGAAGACTGAAAAGTGGGTATTTTAATTGTTGAAGATTGGATAGTGGGTATGTGAATTGTTGAAGATTGGAGTGTGTGTGTTTGAATTGTTGAAGATGGGATAGCGGATATGTGATTTGTTGAAGATTGAATAATGGGTATTTGAATTGTTGAAGATTGGATAGCGGATATGTGATTTATTGAAGATTGGACAGTGGATATTTGAATTGTTGAAGATTGGATAGCGGATATGTGATTTATTGAAGGTTGGACAGTGGGTATTTGATTTATTGAAAATTGGAAAATGAGTATTTGAATTATTGAAAATTGGTATTTGAATTATTGAAAATTGGAAAGTGTAAAACTGAAAGGTAGTAATTGGATGAATGATTGAAAGTAGGGAAGGTGATGAGTGAATAATTCAAGGTAGAAGATTGTATAAGTGAGTGATTGAAACAGAGGCGTGCATTACTAAAAGCAGAAGTATGGACAATCAAACGATTGAAAGTAGATTTGTCAATGTGTGAATGATTGTCGGTAGAAATGTGAATGAGCCAATAATTCAGGGTGTAGATGTAGATGAGTCAATTAATGATTGAAGGCTGATGTGTAGAAAAGTGAATGATTTAAGACAAAATTTCCTAGGAATAAATGCATGAAGATAGAGCAAAATTTAAATGAAAGTATAAAAATAGTTTAGTGAATGATTGAATGAAAGTATCATCATCGAGTGCCGTCTCCGAAACGAATGTTGGCTACCATGGAGCGCCATTCTGCTCTGTCTCTTGCTTTGATGGTGCAGGTTGTCATAGGCTGAATTGTCCATCTTTTGATGTTACTCGTTCATGTTAGTCTTGATCTGCCTCTGCCTCTTTTACCTTGTATTTTCCCCTCCAGGATTACTTTTAGTAGGCTGTTGTGTCTTTTAACATGGCCCAAAAATCGCATTTGTCTTGTTTGAAATGTGTATAATGAAAGTATAAATATGGTTTAATGAATGATTGAATGAAAGTATAAATATGGTTTAGTGAATGATAGAATGAAAGTATAAATATGGTTTAGTGAACGATTGAATGGAAGTATAAATAAGGTTTAGTGAATGATTGAATGAAAGTATAAATATGGTTTAGTGAATGATAGAATGAAAGTATAAATATGGTTTAGTGAATGATAGAATGAAAGTATAAATATGGTTTAGTGAACGATTGAATGAAAGTATAAATATGGTTTAGTGAATGATTGAATGAAAGTATAAATATGGTTTAGTGAATGATAGAATGAAAGTATAAATATGGTTTAGTGAATGATTGAATGAAAGTATAAATATGGTTTAGTGAATGATAGAATGAAAGTATAAATATGGTTTAGTGAATGATAGAATGAAAGTATAAATATGGTTTAGTGAATGATAGAATGAAAGTATAAATATGGTTTAGTGAACGATTGAATGAAAGTATAAATATGGTTTAGTGAATGATTGAATGAAAGTATAAATATGGTTTAGTGAATGATAGAATGAAAGTATAAATATGGTTTAGTGAATGATTGAATGAAAGTATAAATATGGTTTAGTGAATGATAGAATGAAGGTATAAATATGGTTTAGTGAACGATTGAATGAAAGTATAAATATGGTTTAGTGAATGATAGAATGAAAGTATGAATATGGTTTAGTGAATGATAGAATGAAAGTATAAATATGGTTTAGTGAATGATAGAATGAAAGTATGAATATGGTTTAGTGACTGATTGAAGGTGGGAGAGTGGAAGACATTATTTTTGTGGTAAAATTATGTGTTAATAAATAATCTTTCCAGAATTTGTCAGTCAGAATTAACACTTATTGCCAGTCAGAATTAACACTTATTGCCTGTCAGAGCTAACACTTATTAGCTGTCAAAAATGTACTTCTTATCTGTCAGAAATAACACTTTTTATATGCCAGAATCCAAACCTATAACCTGTTTGAATAAACACTTGTTAATTTGCTGTCAGTTTTAACACTTATTACCTGCCATGATCAACAGTTATTACCAATCAGAATCAACACTTATTACTTGTCAGATTTAACACTTATTACATGTCAGATTTAACACTTATTACTTGTCACATTTAACACTTATTACATGTCAGATTTAACACTTATTACATTTCAGATTTAACACTTATTACTTGTCAGATTTAATACTTATTACTTGTCAGATTTAATATTTATTACTTGTCAGATTTAACACTTATTAATTGTCAGATTTAACACTTATTACTTGTCAGATTTAACACTTATTACTTGTCACATTTAACACTTATTACATTTCAGATTTAACACTTATTACTTGTCAGATTTAACACTTATTACATGTCATATTTAACACTTATTACTTGTCACATTTAACACTTATTACATGTCAGATTCAACACTTACTACCTGTCAATATCAACACTTACTACCTGTCAATATCAACACTTACTACCTGTCAATATCAACACTTACTACCTGTCAATATCAAATATCAACACTTACTACCTGTCACCTGTCAATATCAACACTTAACCTGTCAATATCCTGTCAATATCAACACTTAATACCTGTCAGTCAACACTTAATACCACTCAGAGTCAACACATCCTACCTGTGAGAATCTCTAGCAGAATCATACCCAACGTGTATATGTCCCCTGACTTTGTGCCAGACATAAACATCAACGGATTTCGAAGCACTTCTGGAGGCGTGGACAGGAATCCTGCGGATTAGTAAATAGGATTATTGTTATTAAAAGTGGTAGTATTTGAAATGACAGTAATTAAAAGTGGTAGTATTTGAAATGACAGTAATTAAAAGTGGTATTATTTGAAATGACAGTAATTAAATGTGGTAGTTTTTTAAATTATAATAATTAATAGTGGTAGTTTTTTTATTGACATTAATTAAAAGTGGTAGTATTTGAACTGACAGTAATTAAAAGTGGTATTATTTGAAATTACAGTAATTAAATGTGGTAGTTTTTGAAATTATAATAATTAATAGTGGAAGTTTTTTTATTGACATTAATTAAAAGTGGTAGTATTTGAACTGACAGTAATTAAAAGTGGTAGTATTTGAAATGACAGTAATTAAAAGTGGTATTATTTGAAATGACAGTAATTAAATGTGGTAGTTTTTGAAATTATAATAATTAATAGTGGTAGTTTTTTGTAATGACATTAATTAAAAGTGGTAGTATTTGAAATGACAGTAATTAAAAGTGGTTGTTTTTGAAATGATAGTCATTAAAAGTGGTAGTATTTGAAATGACAGTAATTAAAAGTGGTAGTATTTGAAATGGCAGTAATTAAAAGTGGTAGTATTTGAAATGGCAGTAATTAAAAGTGATAGTATTTGAAATGGCAGTAATTAAAAGTGGTAGTATTTGAAATGGCAGTAATTAAAAGTGATAGTATTTGAAATGGCAGTAATTAAAAGTGGTAGTATTTGAAATGACAGTAATTAAAAGTGGTAGTATTTGAAATGGCAGTAATTAAAAGTGATAGTGTTTGAAATGGCAGTAATTAAAAGTGGTAGTATTTGAAATGGCAGTAATTAAAAGTGATAGTATTTGAAATGGCAGTAATTAAAAGTGGTAGTATTTGAAATGGCAGTAATTAAAAGTGATAGTATTTGAAATGGCAGTAATTAAAAGTGGTAGTATTTGAAATGGCAGTAATTAAAAGTGATAGTATTTGAAATGGCAGTAATTAAAAGTGGTAGTAATTGAAATGACAGTAATTAAAAGTGGTAGTATTTGAAATGACAGTAATTAAAAGTGGTAGTATTTGAAATGACAGTAATTAAAAGTGGTAGTATTTTAATTAATTGCCATGTGTTTTAATGAGTTTATCTATGCCATGTGTGTTAATGAGTTTACCGTTTGGTACACACTGAAGTAAATAGTAATCGATAAACTAACAACTGAATTGTCTATATTCAAGGAAACTTACTTTCATAATTAGTTGCATCTTCGTCCTTGACCTCGACCTTGAAGAGACCTGGTATGTGCATGTGGGTCAGCTTGCACGTCCATCTGTTATCGACCAGGACGTTGGCAGATTTCAGCCTCCCATGGTGTCCCAGTTTCGAGTGGTGGAGATAACGAAGCCCCTATTGAAGTAGATGAAACATAAACGTCGCTGAGACAGTCGGGCTGTCCACGCAGTTATCTCGCATTTTTTTCAGTGTTAATTATTTTTAATAAAGTCGTGAACATCTAAAAAATAAAAATAGACAGAACATCAACATAACAATGGATACAAACAAGTCAAACAATTTGAGGAATAAGACAAAACAAATGGAGAAATTTAAATATCAGGGAGATCTAGTGAAGAACGTTTCATTTTTTGGCCATGTAATGCGAAAAGAACAGCAGGGATATATTGTAACAACTGGAAAAATTGAGGGACGAAGAGATAAAGGTAAGCAAAGAGAAAGATGGTTCATCTTATATCCCTAGGCCAGCCATACGATAATTTTACGGTCTGTTGTTTGATGTGCGATGGGGTATACGATATGACGATCATCATTTTCAAGAGGACGTGAACTTCCATTGTATATGGTGCATAGGCGGCGGGAACAATTTAAAGCTATGCATGAAAAGTGTTCCTTGTAGCAGTTTCCTCATATTCCAAGTCCGACTTGTTGCAGGAGCTACTGAGTTAAGTGCTCTGTGCACACCGTGAGCTGCGTGTCTCATCCGTTTTGATCATGTTTCGATATTCCAATTGTTTACGATGAATGATAATATCGTATGACAGGGAACAGTTGGCTGTGTTCACTTTCTGCGCGGTTTCGCCTTATGTCTTTTGGCGTGTGCTGAGACTGCTACGCTGTGGACTACAGCTACCTTTCTTTGTTTGGGAGATGAGACATTAATTCGGATGATTCCGCTTGCACGGGCGGTTGAGCAGTTATGGATTTTAACTTGTTTGCAGTGATACCTGTAGCCTTCCATAACCAAATAACCAACCAAATAACCAAGGAGAAAAGATACCACTCAGCTTAAGAGAATGGTTTGGCAGAAGGTCAACAACAGAAATGATAAATAACTGTCGTGATCGAAAGTTGTGGAGAGACATGATCACCTACGTCAGCAGGCTCGGTACTTGATGATGATGAGTGAAGAACGATAATTCTTGCGCAGCAAAATTAAACTCAAGATGAAACAAAGCTTGTCAAATTATTCGAATATCTGTCACCACTAATGTTAAACAATGAATTAAAAACTAGAGTCAGAACAGGCACTCGACAATACAATCTCTATCCCTATGTTGTGCTACCTGTGTCAGTCCTGGACAAAAAAAAAACGAGATTACTACAACCCAGAAGAAACGTGTTAGACCCATGACAGGAAAGCGCCTGAAAGATAAGATCAGAAACGGGGAGAACTGACAAAAAAGCTTGGAGTAATATCTGCCATAGAGTACATAAAGAAACAACAGATAAAATGGTTTGGGCACGTGATAATGAAGAAAGATATAAAAAAAAAAAACAACGAGAGTTCAATAACCGCTGCGAGAACAGAAGACTAAAGGATCTACCGCGAGAAAAGATGTTTTGATGGAATATTAGAAACACTAGGAATCATAACAGTAGAAGGAACCAACAGAAAATCAAGCAAGAGACCACAAATTATATATTCCTCTCTATGCTGAATAGGAACTGAGCAAGGAAAGAAGGAGAAGGTGAAGAGGAAGAATAATGAAAGTTATGTGTTACAACAATTAGAAGGAAATAACACGTGGTAAAAAAAAATACTGTAGGCAGGATCAACAGATGATTAATCCCTGTCTTGATTTTCCGTCCTGAGGTTGTAGTTAGAGCTCCAGTGTTTAAATCCGTCTGTAGGTTTCGATGCATCATGCGCCATGCCGATTTCGGTCATGTACGTCTAGCCGCACAGTGCGTCACTCAATTTGATTAGTGTAGACTGTCATCAAACCATATTCTTTTTATATGCGTTGTATCATCTTGGCATTCTTCTTCTACCTTTTCAGCTCCATGTGGAGCATAGGTCTTCAACAAACACTTTCCAAGTCATTCCGTTTCGTACCATTCTTTTAAGATCATTCCATGTCTTCCCCATCCTCTTCATCTCTGCTTCCATCTGTCTTCTCCAAGAATATCCTGATCTTCCTCTTTGTCTTTTTCCTTGGGGCTTCCAAAAAAGGACCTGTTGTGCAATACTCACAGTTGACTTCCGCAGTGTGTGTCCTATCCAACGCTATTCGTCTTCGCTGTATCTCTTTTATCATCTTGGTATTGATGAAATATAATCCCTTGTTTAATTATCTAACAATTCATATAATATGTTAAGTTTTCGATAAATATAAACATATAGATTAATATTTCTCTCTAGTACCCCCGTCACGCCAAGTGGCGTATAGGGAATATGGTGTTAGTGACCCTATATTTTACAGACCTTCAGCACATGATTTTTGGGGTAATGTTTTCGGTATTACGCCCGTGCTGCTTTGCTTTCCCTGAAAAAAAAATCCGGTACCCATTTACGGCTGGGTGAACCCGGAAGCCGTCGGTTGGGATCGAACCCTACCCCTTGTCCTTTGTAGTCCAGTTCACTAACCACTGAGCTATCGCGGCTCCAGATTAATATTTAAAAACATGAAAAATGTTGTCACTGAAATTTCTTCCGTTGTGTTGATAAATCTATCCAAAACTGGAAGTGTAAACTCTTACCTTTGTGACGTCATTGATGAATGATATCTTAAAAGGCATGTCTTCCAGGTATTTCTTGTCGTTGTGAATAACGTCCTGAAGACTACCTTTACGGCAGTACTCCCAGAGAGTCATCTCCTGGCCAGCATCCACACAGACACCGTAGAACTTGCAGATGTTAGCGTTGCTCAGTTGAACAACCTGGGTAGATTAACATTGTGATAATCGCTGTGGGTGAAACTGATTAAACAAAAAATAAATAAATAGACAGATAAAAAAATAAATAAATAGATGCATAAATAAATAGATACAGCAATAAATAAAAAATAGATACATAAATAAATAGGTAAATAGATACATAAATAAATAGATACATAAATAAATAGATACATAAATAAATAGATAAATAACTGTGACGTCATGGGACGCACCAAAATGGCAGCTTATTTATATTCGAGCTATGGACTATACCACGATATATGTTATTGCAGAGAGTTGGCAGATTTTTGAAAATGTTTTCAAGGGTTTGAACATAAATGTTTGTTCACAGTTCGTTAACCTTCGCTGTAGATAAAGTCGTGGTTTCGATTTCGGACGTTTGTGACCTTCGTAGCTAAGGACCTAACTTGTGCAAACGGATGGCATTGGCAAGGATCATTTTGAATCTATGAAGGGGGCTCATTTTGGGTTTAACTCAAAAACATATGTGCTTTTTAACCAAAGACCTTTTTTGGGGACTCAATGAAGATATCCCCGATGGAAGAATAAATTGTACTATTAGTCCTATAAATGATTCGCTTCCAGAGGTTTATGATGTAAACAAAGCAGTTTGAGTTTTGTCATTGCAAGTGAACAATGTCCACACCTATAATTGGTCAGGATTGTGTAGCAGCAGCAGCTTTATAGCGAACACAGAAAACATCACAGGATTGTGCTGTTCTGAAACAGCTATGCCATGCTACCCTAGAATTGCCTTTAATGGGATTACTGTGACCACAAACCACTCTCCATGTGTGTGCCACATATTTACACCCCAGAAAGAAATACTGAATATAACAACATCATGTGCCGTCTGTGATATTAATGACCACAGACCAGGAGCCTCCAGTATGATTGATACAACTGTTGCACCAAGCATTTCATCAGCAGAGCCATATCTATGGAATGTTAATCTGACATTGTTCTTGAATGATGTCCAAGTTAATGAGACATCAGAATAGTGTGGCGGCAGCTACAAGAAGGGAGCGGAGAACATCAAGTTCTGCTGCTATAAAGGAGACTTGCCTTGCTATCCCAAAATTGCCTTAAATTGGATCACTGTAGTTGAAAACTTCTCCTCTTGTGTAAACTACACATTCACATCTAAGAGTGAATCAGTGGAGGTCACAAAATCATATTCTCTCTATGGTTTTACTAACTACAGGTCATGTGGCTTCTGTTGGATTGGAAATGATAACTTACCACCACTGTGTGTCTATATGTTTGGAATTGGAGTCATCAATGATGGCCTAACATTATCAAGTGCTATGACGATCATCATTTTTGGGAGGACGTGAACTCCCATGGTATATGGTGGATAGGCGGCAGGAACCATTGAAGGCTATGTCTGAAAAGTGTTCCTTCTTGCAGTTTCCTCATATTCCAAGTCCGGCTTGTTGCAGGAGCTACTGAGTTAAGTGCTCTGTGCACACCGTGAGCTGTGTGTCTCATCCGTTTTGATCCTGCTTCGATATCCCGCTTGTTTACGATAAATGATGATATCGTATGACAGGGAACAGTTGGCTGTGTTCACTTTCTGCGCGGTTTCGCCTTATGTCTTTTGGCGTGTGCTGAGACTGCTACGATGGGGACTACAGTTACCTTTCTTTGTTTGGGAGATGAGTTAGTAATTCGGATGATTCCACTGGCACGGGCGGTTGAGCAATTATGGATTTTAATTCGTTTGCTGTGATACCGAGGCCTTCCATAACCAATAACCAATAACCAATAGATAAATAAATAAATAAATACATAAATAAATAGATACATAAATAAATAGATACATAAATAAATAGATACATAAATAAATAGATAAATAAATACATAAATACATAAATAAATAGATACATAAACAAATAAATACATAAATAAATAGATACATAAATAAATAGATAAATAGATACATAAATAAATAGATAAATAAATAGATGCATTCATAAATAGATAATAAATAAATCGATACATAAACAAATAGAAACATAAATAAATAGATAAATAAATAGATAATAAATAAATTTAAAATTATAAGCACATTTTTATTTTGATAAGGGAGAGTTAAGGTTAGTAATGTTGTTATAGAGAAGTGTTTTCTAAAATGGGTAGTGGGAGGACACGCTCCGCAGTGGGGCTGGAACGATCCAGAGGGTCGTTAGGAGCCTCGTGGGGCGACTACTTATGTGTAGTTCCTTTCTATCTGCAATGTCTTTCTGTCTTGTCTATCTGTGTGTCTGTTCTGATCTATCATGTACGTACGTCTTGTGTCTGTGTGTGTCTGTTCTGTTCTGTTATGTGCGTCAGTCTTGTCTGTCTGTCTGTCATGTCTTTCTATTTTGTTTATCTGTGCGTCTGCATTGTCCTGTCATGCACGGTTATCCTATCTGTTCAATGTGTCTTGTCTTTCCTATCCTATATGTCTGCCTTGTTCTGTCTGGCATATCTTGTTTGTCTAACTGACATGCCCTATCTGTTACTCTGTATTTCCTGCTCTATCCTTCCCATCCTATCTGATTAAGTGTCATATCTATTCAAGTCCTCTTTCTTCTGTTACGCTCTGTCTGTCTATCTTCCATGCATTGTCTGTCTCTCTGTCCCATCGTGTTTTTCCAGTCCTGTCTATTTGTCAAATTTGTCTATCTAGTCCTGTATTTCAATTGCGTCATGTCTGTATGTTTCCTCCTGTCTGTCTGTTTCACTGTTTCCGTCATGTCTGTATGTCTGATATATCCTATGTGTCTGTTTCATCCTCTCTGCCTGTTTGACCCTTCTTATCTGCCTCGTCATGTCTGTCTGTCTGTACGTTTTGCCTATCTGTCTCATCTAGTCTTGTCATGTCTGTCCAGCATCGCCTCTCCCATCCAGCACAATCATGTCGGATCCTGTCAAAACTGTCCTGAATGTCTCTCTGTCCTGCCGGTCTGTCTCCTTCTCAGTCCTGTCTGTTTGTCAGTCACTTACGTCCTGGAAAATCTGTCTGTATTTATCAATTCTGTCTGTTAGTCCCGACCTGTCTGCATATCAGCTCAGTCTTGTCTGTCTCTCCCTTCAAGTCCTGCCCAGTCCCTTTTTGTCCTGTCTCGACGACTCCATTCTTCTCGCGTTCAATCATGTATGTCCTGACTTTCATGTCTATAGTTTCTTCTTTTTTTTCTGTCTGCTTTGTTATGTCTTCTCACCCTGCTTGTCCCTATTATGCAGGTAGAATCATTATTAATAGTAATCAAAAATAGGAGTAAATAAAATGAAAAATGAAAAATGAAGATAATGACAATATCGTTTGTTATTAGGTCCATCATCACTGTACCCGTGTCCACATTTACTCAGCTATCTCCATGGAGAATCTCAAAAAATCTTAGGAAATTCCTACGTGTTTTTTTTTTGCTGACAATTTTGCCCGATGAGAATTTATACTTATGGTCTACTATTTTCTATTTTAGCTGCGAAAGGTTCTTTAACGTGCGCGAGTGCACACGGGACCTCATGTTTATGGCCGTTATCCGAGAGGGCTAGAGATCGAATCTCACTACCCTGGTGATTAGGGAAGGGTGACGTCATAAAGAAACTGCGGATTAATTTTTCATATTTTTGTTGTAAAAAAAACAAACATTACCGCTTCTGGTGTGCTTTGAACACGGGTCATTCCTGTCTTAAGTTGTACCTCTAGACTACCCAGGTCCGGTGATGATAGTGATGATGATGATGATGATAATGATGATGATAAAGAATATAAAATATCATAGCGCTACATTTTACTTGCATGATTGACATGCAACATTTTACTTACATGATTGAAATGCTACATTCTACTTTCATGATTGACATGCTACATTTTCTTACATGATTGACATGCTACATTCTACTTTCATGACTGACATGCTACATTTTACTTACATGATTGACATGCTACATTCTACTTTCATGATTGACATGCTACATTTAACTTGCATGATTGACATGCTACATTCTACTTACATGATTGACATGCTACATTCTACTTACATGACATGCTACATTTTACTTGCATGACTGACATGCTACATTCTACTTTCATGATTGACATGCTACATTCTACTTACATGATTGACATGCTACATTCTACTTACATGATTGACATTCTTGGAAAGCTGTTTGGTGATAACGATGCCCCCCTTGTTGCTCGGTACAATCCTCTTTCCGGCCACCTCCTCATTGTGGTAGAGGTAGTGCTCAGCGAAGACCTGCCCGTAGGAGGAGTCTGACGTGTGTGAGTACCGTGAGTCGCTGTAGATGGTCCTGCTGGATGGGCTCTGCAATTGGATGGCAATTATGTTGGCGTTTTATATCCGGAACATGTGGTTAAATGTGTGCACTCAGTGGCGGATCGTCAATTTCTAGTGTAGATATGTATGTGGAGTACTCATGCCCCTTGGCAAGGCAAGTATGTGGCGTTACTACGCCCTTTGGCAAGGTAAGTATGTGGAGTACACACTCCCCTTGGTAACGCAAGCATGTGGAGTTCCAACGCCTCTTGTTAAAGCAAGTGTGTTGAATTCCTACGCCCATTAGCAAGACAAGTATGTGGAGTTCCTGTGCCCCTTGTTAAGACAAGTATATGGAGTTACTGTGTCCCTTGGTAACGCAAGTATGTGGAGTTATTGTGTCCCTTGGTAAGGCAAGTATGTGGAGTTACTGTGTCCCTTGGTAAGACAAGTATGTGCAGTTCCTGTGTCCCTTGGTAAGGCAAGTATGTGGAGTTCCTGTGTCCCTTGGTAAGACAAGTGTGTGGAGTTTCTGTGTCCCTTGGTAAGACAAGTATGTGGAGTTCCTGTGACCCTTGGTAAGACATGTATGTGGAATTCCTGTGTCCCATGGAAAATGAAGTATGTGGAGTTCCTGTGTCCCATGGAAAATCAAGTATGTGGAATTCCTGTATCCCTTGGTAAGACAAGTATGTGGAGTTCATGTGTCCCATGGAAAATCAAGTATGTGGAGTTCCTGTGTCCCTTGGTAAGACAAGTATGTGGAGTTCATGTGTCCCATGGAAAATCAAGTATGTGGAGTTCCTGTGTCCCTTGGTAAGACAAGTATGTGGAGTTCCTGTGTCCCTTGGTAAGACAAGTATGTGGTGTTACTGTGTCCCTTGGTAAGGCAAGTATATGGAGTTACTGTGTCCCTTGGTAAGGCAAGTATGTGAAGTTCCTGTGTCCATTTGTAAGACAAGTTTGTGGAGTTCATGTGTCCTGTGACAAGACAAGAATGCGTAGTTTCCACGCCTCTTGACAAGACAAGTATGTGGAGTTCCTGTGTCCCGTGACAAGACAAGTATGTGGAGTTCATGTGTTCCGTGACAAGAGAAGTATGTGGAGTTCATGTGTTCCGTGACAAGACAAGTATGTGGAGTTCCTGTGTCCCTTGGTAAGACAAGTATGTGGAGTTCCTGTGTCCCTTGGTAAGACAAGTATGTGGAGTTCCTGTGTCCCGTGACAAGACAAGTATGTGGATTTTGTACGCTCTGGTCAAAACAAGTTTTAGATTACCTGTCCTAGAGGCAACGAAAGTATGTGGATTACCTTGCCCAATGGCATAGCAAATATGTGGGACAAGACAATTATTGCGTCCCCTTAGTTACCATATTTGTATATTATATATACATTTTTTTATTGTATATTGTTTGTCCATTGCGATCGCCCCACAGATCCCCCTCAATCTTCGCCACTGCGAGGACTACACGGACACTTGTCAAGATGACACATCGACATAAACACAACCAACACCAATTATACATCTCAAGTCCAGAATAATCATCTAAATCATGTGACGTTTTCATCATTGGCGACATCAGGACTGGCGGATATGGGTAAAATGATGTCAGCCGTCTATAACTCTCAAGACGTCACAAGCTTTTGGTGTTTTCGGGAAAATTCTCAGCCAGCGAGCTTGAGATATAATCGTAGCTATATACGACAAATCAGAGCATCATAAACAACATTTTAAATAGATAATAAATGGTTAGTGGCAATCTTACCTAGGAAGTTTAGTGACAAACGATAATTTACAAACAGCAGAGGTTGATTCGAAAAGAGGAAGACCCAGAGAGACACTGAGAAGAACATTGATGAGAGAGCCAAGAGCAGCAGGATTCGGCTCCCTCAATGAGATAGAGCTGCTTGCACAGAACAGAGACAAATGGCGAGATTTGATAAAATATCTTTAAAAGAATTGAAAACAGCTATAACAAAAATTCATATAAGAGAAGGAGTATTTTGCTACGCCCTATGGGCCGGCTACGGTTCGAAAGGTCAATAGATAGATAGATAGAGATTGATTCAATATGTAACAAAGCTTGCCAAATCATTGGACAGTTATCACCACTATTGTCCAACAAGGAAATAACTCTGGAGGCAAAACGAGTAGTATACAATACAATCTTCATCCCAACGTTGTGCTACCAATGCCAGACCTGGACTCTAGATGCAAGACAATAAGAAAAATAACATCTACTGAGATTAAATGTGTTAGACGAATGACAGGAAACAGTCTGGGAAATAAGATCAGAAATGAAGAACTGAGAAAAAAGCTAGGAATAGCCCCCGCCATAGAATACATAAAGAAACAACAGATAAAATTGTTTGGCCACGTGACAAGACAGAAAGATCAAAACACAACACAACGAGCCTTCAATAAACGTTGTGAGAACACCAGACCCAAGGGTCGACCACGAAAAAGATGTGTCGATGGAATATTATAAGCACTAGGAAACATAACAGCAGCAGAAGCGAGCAGAAGAGCAAAAGACCGCAAATTATATCTCCCCTCGACGCTGAAAGGCAGATGAGGAGGAAAGAGGAAGAAGATGCGTGTCATCATTTCTGATGTTCTGTCTCCATCATTCAGACATTTTGCTGCCTAGTTAGATGACATTTGTAACTTTTTATAAGGATATATATTTTACAGACCTTCAGCACATGATTTTTGGGGTAATGTGATCGGTACTACACCCGTGCTGCTTTACTTTCCCAGAAAAAAAAATCCTGCATTTTAAGGCTGGGTGAACCCGGAAGCCGTCGGTTGGCATCGAACCCTACCCCTTGTCCTTTGTAGTCCAGTTCACTAACCACTGAGCTATCGCTGCTCCCTATAAGGATATATGATAGGAATAATAGGACATATCAGCTAATAAATGACCCCCGAATTAGTATTATTGTATAGAAATTTGTTAATGTATTAAGAAATATCAAGTCTATGTGGGTGTTCTCTTTTATATCATGACTAACCACTGAAAAAGTACAAGACAATATCATCATGCGGGGCCCTTGCCAAAGTTTGGTTTTTACCCCTGACAGAAGCGGCGCACACATTTTTTTTGTTGAAATCACTGTATTCTAATCCCAAGATTCAGCACTCCCTTGTACTGACCATGTTCCTCAATGAGGCCCTTGACTTGCCGATGCCTCTGTCCTTCAGCCTCAAGTCATCATAATGGATGATCCAAGCTTTGCTAGAGTCCTTCTTGAACTCTTCATGTCTGCAAACATTTGCAATGGGAAATAGTTAGACACATTGGTCTAGAGACTATAAGTCATGGTGTGTTTCCAGTGATGGTGTGTCATAGTTTTTTTTTTTATTTATTGATTTTTTTTTTCATTGGGAAATAAACATACATACAAACATTTAATTCACATAAGTCTGGAGACTATAAGTCATGGTGTGTTTCCAGTGATGGTGTTGTGTCATAGTTTTTGTTGAATTGAATCGATTTTTTTTTGTGTGTCAATAAATTGTGTTTAATTTAATGTAATAAATGTGTGTATGGTTTAATTAATGCGATAATACATTTTCTGTATTAATGTGAGTTTATATATGCTTAATCATCATCATCATTATGTGCCGTACCGGATGACATAGGCGATCATGTCCTTCCACAATATTCTATCTACCGTGCATCGTATCAATTATGATGATAACCGCTTTCCATGCCATGACACCAAGTAAAAAAAAAAGTAAAGTACTCCCGTCACGCCAAGTGGCATATAGGGAATATGGTCTTAGTGACCATAAATTTTACAGACCTTCGGCAATTGATTTTTAGGGTAATGTGGTCGGTATTAAGCCCGTGCCGTTCTACTTTCCCAGAACATATCCGGTACCCATTAAAGGGAGAACAGGAAGCCGTCGATGAAATCGAACCCTACCTCTTGTCCTTTGTAGTCCAGTTCACTAACCACTGAGCTATCGAGGCTCCCATGACACCAAGCTATCCAGTATTTTCTCTCTTTGTCGTCCGTGATATCTTTTTCCCTGTATTTTGCCAGTTGTAACCAAGTACTCCAACTTTCCCCTTCTCATGATGTGCCCGACAAATGTTGATTGTTTATTTCTGATGTTTTTTAGGAGTTCCCTTTTTGTGTTGGCCTCTTTGAGAATTTCCTTGTTGGGTTTTTATCTGCCCAGGGAACTTTCAACATTCTTCTGAGAAACCCCATCTCTGTGGCCTCTAATCGTTTTTTCGTTTGTTTACAGCCCATGATTCGCTTCCATGGTTAGAATTGGCTCCATATAGGACCGATGAACTATCTTTCTCACTTCTGTTGACATAGACTTGTTGCATAAGACGTTTTATTTTCAAAAAAATGCTATTTTTGTCTGAGATATTCTACTTTTTATTATTTCTGTGATGCATCTCCCATCTGATGTTATTATTGTGCCCACGTATTTGACGTGTTGCACTTGTTGCCCCTACAGCAAAGATCATCTGCTGCTTTGCCGGAATTTTGGAGAAAATCAAAGGCTAAGGAAAACAAACCTGAATAAAATGTTGGCTGAAATCGGATGCACTGGGCCACTGGCGCAGAACACAGTGCAACGTTTTAACGGGTGTTCAATCAGAGTGGATCTGGCAGACTCTAATTGTGATATTCTGTCTGTGGGGGCGATCAACACACTTAACCTGACAGCTGGCTTCATGTGAGAGTCTGGAATCCTACTCTGATTGAGTCCTGATCGCAGAGAGAGAGAGAGAGAGAGAGAGAGAGAGAGAGAGAGCGAGAGAGAGAGGGAGAGAGAGAGAGAGATTTGTCCTGTTTTATGCGGCTTGATAGTGGTGATTGTTTCTTCGATATGATCATTACTACTGTTTTCTTACTTTTTAATGAAATTAAAATTTTTTTTCCTTTAATGAAAGTGATTTTAAATTTAATATTACTTTTTAATGAAATTATTTTCTGTTAATAAAGTTAATTGTGTTCAATAATTGATTGCATTGATTTAATATGCCTTTGTTTGGTTAAGTGTAATTTGTTTTTTTGTTTTTGTTTTATTTGAATTTTTCTTTTTAGAAAGATAATTTTGTCAATGTGATTTGTCATGTGATTGTCTTGGCTAAATGTGATTGTGTAATGTGAGTGTGACGATATTACGTGGTTGTTGTGAGGATAGTGTGATTACTAGTATTTAATCTGATTTGGTGATTTCTGTATTGTTGGTTGCTGAACATCATTCATGTGGTGACCTTGTAGGAAAATTGTTGCTTTATCGTGCTAACTGTTAATTACTGTGACTATATATTGTGTACTGTCTGAATAGTCTATTCTGATCATAACGTTTTGTATGGCTGACATATTATCATCAGGTCGCATCTAATTGCAGAACATCTCACCCACCATACTCAATCGGAAAGAATCTATGTCTCTAGCCAGATCTCCCACAGAACGTTGCATTCACCCCAGCCATGTCTGAAAGAATCTATGTCTCTAGCCAGATCTCCCACAGAACGTTGCATTCACCACAGTCCGTCTGAAAGAATCTATGTATCTAGCCAGATCTCCCACAGAACGTTGCATTCACCACAGTCCGTCTGAAAGAATCTTTGTCTCAAGCCAGATCTCCCACAGAACGTTACATTCACCCCAGCCCGTCTGAAAGAATCTATGTATCTAGCCAGATCTCCCACAGAACATTACATTCACCACAGCCCGTCTGAAAGAATCTCTGCCTCTAGCCAGATCTCCCACTTCTCCTGTTGCCATCTACAAGGTCTCCTTGATGTCTTGAAACCACCTTCTTATTGTTGTGTCCCGGAAGCGGGCCGGAAAGAACAATAATGGAAGGTATGGTTCCTGGGCGACGCATCAGGGGCAGACCAAGAAGAAGGTAGTTTCAAGATTACAAGGAAATCTTGTTAAAGTTTTCTTGAATTGCAAATTAGCTTTCAGTGTGTCTTGTTCTTGTATGTTTTGTGTAAAGTCGAAATGTCTGATTATGGTGAATTCTTCATTTGTTGCATGTTCGATAAATGGTTTACGCTTGTCATGTTGCAATTATAGTGGTTGATGTTGTTGTTGTGATATGACATTTACATTGTTGTTGTTGGTGTTGTTGTTGTTGTTGTGATGGTGCAATTACACTGATTGTTGTTTTTAGTTGTTGTGAAATTGCAGTTACAATGGTTGATGTCATTTTTGTGATGTTACATTTGCAATGCTTTTTGTTGTTTCTGTAATGTTGTAATTACAATTGTTCTTGTTGTGAAGTTGCAATTACATGAGTTGTTGTGCGATGTTTTAAATAAAATGGTTGTTGTAGTAGTGATGTTGCATTGTCAATATTTGTTTTTGTTGTTGTTGTTGTGATGCTGCATTTGCAATATGTGTTGTTGTTGTTTTGTGATGTTGCTTTTACAGTGATTGTTCTTGTTGTTGTGTTGTTGTATTTACAATAGTAGTTGTTATTGTGATGTTACATTTGCAATGGTTGTTGTTGTGAGGTTCCATTTACAATGGCTGTCGGTGTTGTTGTTATAATGTTGCATTTTCAATGCTTGTTGTTGCTGTGAATGTGATGTTGTAATTACAATGATTGTTGTTGCATTTACAATGGTTGTTGTTGCAATGTTGCATTTACAATGGTTTTGTTGCATTTACAATGGTTGTTGTTGCATTTACAATGGTTGTTGTTGTGTTCTTGCATTTACAATGGTTGTTGTTGTTGCATTTACAATGGTTGTTGTTGCAATTTTGCCTTTACAATGGTTGGTGTTGTTGTTGATGTTGTTTTTCTTGTTCGTGTTCTTGTTGTTGTGATATTGCATTAACAATTTTTGTTGTTGTTGTTGTTTTTGTTGTTGTGATGTTGCATTTAAAATTGTTGATGTTGTTGTTGTGATGTTGCATTTAAAATGGTTGTTGTTGTTATGTTGCATTTAAAATTACTGTTGTTGTTGTGATGTTGCATCTAAAATTGTTGTTGTTGTTGTTATGATGATGTTGTTTTTACCGCCAGTACAAAAATCCTCCAAGGAGAGCAAGGAAAACCACTCCAGCCACAGAAGCCGATGCAGCGATGGTTACAACAGCTGCAAATTGATCAATCAATAAATCAATCATTCATTCACAATCTCCTCTGCAACGTCAATTAATAAATCAATATTTAATTCAATTCCAACCGCTGCTCATTATTTCCTACTACTCAGATCTAAAGTAACATGATTTCAAATGTAAGGGGTCCAAAATAACATCAATGTAACATTTGTAATAGATTTTCCTTAATGTACATCTTTTGTTATTCTGCATGTTTGGTTTGACTTACTGAAGTGGTTAGCACTGTTTTTATACAAACCGTTTGGTCAGGATTCATTTCTACTTGATTGTTAAGAAAGATTCTGAAAATTATAGTTTCTATCAGCTGGTAGATGTACAACAGAGGTGCGTTGGTAGATGTACAACAGAGGTGAGATGGCAGATGTACAACAGAGGTGAGATGGTAGATGTACAAGAGAGGTGAGATGGTAGATGTACAACAGAGGTGAGATGGTAGATGTACAACAGAGGTGAGATGGTCGATGTGCAACAGAGGTGAGATGGTAGATGTACAACAGAGGTGAGATGGTAGATGTACAACAGAGGTGAGATGGTAGATGTACAACAGAGATGAGATGGTAGATGTACAACATAAGTAAGATGGTAAATGTACAACAGAGGTGAGATGGCAGATGTACAACAGAGGTGAGATGGTAGATGTACAACAGAGGTGAGATGGCAGATGTACAACAGAGGTGAGATGGTAGATGTACAAGAGAGGTGAGATGGTAGATGTACAACAGAGGTGAGATGGTAGATGTACAACAGAGGTGAGATGGTAGATGTACAACAGAAATGAGATGGTAGATGTACAACAGAGATGAGATGGTAGATGTACAACATAAGTAAGATGGTAGATGTACAACAGAGGTGAGATGGCAGATGTACAACAGAGGTGAGATGGTAGATATACAACAGACGTGAGATGGTAGATGTACAACAGAGGTGCAGAGGTGAGATGGTAGATGTACAACATAGGTGAGATGGTAGATGTACAACAGAGGTTAGATGGTAGATGTACAACACAAGTGAGATGGTAGATGTACAACAGAGATGAGATGGTAGATGTACAACATAAGTAAGATGGTAGATGTACAACAGAGGTGAGATGGCAGATGTACAACAGAGGTGAGATGGTAGATGTACAACAGAGGTGAGATGGCAGATGTAAACAGCGATGAGATGGTAGATGTACAACAGAGGTGAGATGCAGAAATGCTCAGGTAAAAGCAACTTTTAAAAAATGTGGAAGATACTGTGTAATTCATTTTAGACAATAGAAACAAGAAAAAGAGTTCTTAAATGTTATTTAGAGCCAGTCTTAACATATGGATGGGAATCATAGACAACAGGACAACAGACAAGAAAATCACTGGAGGCTGTAGAACTATGGTTTTACAGAAGAATGTTGAGAATAACATGGACAGCTAAGAAGAGCAATGAAAACGTTCTGAAAGAGGTCAAACCAAAAGAGTGCTAATATTCAATATTAGAGAGAAACGATTATCATTTTTTGGCCATGTAATGAGAAGAGAACAACTGGAATATATTGTAACAACGGGGAAAATTGAGGAACAAAGAGATAGAGAGAAGCAAAGAAAAAAGATACCAGACAGCTTAAGAAAATGGCTTGGTAGAAGGTCAACAACAGAAATGATAAATAACTGTCGAGATCGAAAGTTGTGGAGAGACATGGTACTTGATGATGATGATGATGATGACTACGATGATGATAATGATGATGATGGGAGGGTAAGATAGTATAACGATGCACTGTGCGCATCAAGAATATATTGACTGATGATCATAAAATAGTATGGCACTAACATCATCTGACAGGATTGCTAATTGTATGACGTGTTCCAAAAAAAATATTATGTATTTATTTCGTTACTGGAGTATATGTGATACATCTCAAATTCTCCATCCTTCCTGTGCCAACAGAAGTCATACAGGCATCGCAGAGCATCTCCCTGTATGTTCCAGTTCAGAACGAGCTTCTCTACCTCAATAACTGAGTCGATACACGCTGTATTTACCTCTCTTATCAATGTTCTTTCTTAGTTTTCCTCAAGGCAGTGTCCTTTTAATTTTACTAATAATTTAAGTTAAGTACCCCTGTCACGTCAAGTGGCGAATAGGGAATATGGTGTTAGTGACCATACATTTTACAGACCTTCGGCATATGATTTTTTGGGGGTTATGTGGTCGGTATTACGCCCGTGCCGCTTTACTTTCCCAGAAAAAATCCGGTACCTATTAAAGGCTGGGTGAACCGGAGCCGTCAGTTGGGATTAATTTGACTAATAGTTAACAAATATGAAATTTGTTGGACGTTTTAAGAGACATGATACTCTTTTAAAGGTCATATTGGAAGGGAAGATACAGGGTTGGTGAGGCAGGGGCAGACCAAGACTAAAGCTTAGGGTGCAGTCCAGTGGAGATTAGTGATGAGGATAGTCCACTGTGCTAAAGGAAGAGAGGGAGGGGGATAGAAGGAAAGAAGAAGGAAGGAAGGAATGAAGTTAGGAATGAAGGAAAAATGAAGTTAGGAATGAAAGAAGGAAGGAAGGAACAAATGAAGTTAGGAATGAAGGAAGGAAGGTAGGAGCAAATGAAGTTAGGAATGAAGGAAGGAAGGAACAAATGAAGTTAGGAATGAAGGAAGGAAGGAAGGAAGGAACAAATGAAGTTAGGAATGAAGTTAGGAAGGAAGGAAGGAACATATGAAGTTAGGAATGAAGGAATGAAGGAACCTATGAAATTAGGAAAGAAGGAAGGAAGGAACAAATTGAGAAAGGAAGTATGGGTAGGGATTTAAGAAGGAAGAAAGAGATAAAGATAAGATGGAGAGAGGGGGACAAAGGAAGGAAGAGACGTGGGAAAAAAGGAAGGAATAATGATACACTTACAGTTCTCAGTGCATAAGTCGCCGTGCCAGCCACACTCGGGCCTGCCTAAAGGTATGACGAATGTCCCTCCAGACCAGGTGATTGTCCTATTAAGGTAGATAAAGGCTCGACCACTGCTCGCAGACAGCAGCGACAGCAATTCAGTTACAGGCATTAAACAAGACATATGCATGACATATTAGTGACATACTCGTAACATACTAATTATTACAATTTAATCATAATAAACGTACAGTAAAAGTGAAGAGGACATATTTGTGACAGATTCATTATAAAGATCCGAATGAAGGAAAAAAGTGTAGAAGACATATTATTGACATATATAAAGATAAGACTGAAGGAAAAGTCAAGAAGACATATTATTGACATATATAAAGATAAGACTGAAGGAAAAGTCAAGAAGACATATTATTGACATATATAAAGATAAGACTGAAGGAAAAGTCAAGAAGACATATTATTGACATATATAAATATAAGACTGAAGGAAAAGTCAAGAAGACATATTATTGACATATATAAAGATAAGACTGAAGGAAAAGTCAAGAAGACATATTATTGACTTATATAAAGATAAGACTGAAGGAAAAGTCTAGAAGACATATTATTGACAGACCAATTATAAAGATAACAATGAAGACATCGTGTAGAAGACATATTATAGACAGATCAATGATGAAGGTTAAAATGAAGTTAACGTGAAGAAAGGTAGTGGTAATGGTAGTGATGGTAACAGTAATGGCAGTGGTGATGGTAGTGATAGTAACAGTAATGGCAATGGTAATGGTAGTGATAGTAACAGTAAGGGCAGTGTAGTAGTAGTAGTGATATTAATAGTAGTATTAGTAGTGTTAGTTATAGTAGTAGTAATACTAATAGTAGTAGAAATAGTAGCAGTACTAGCTGCAATAGTAATAGCAGTGGTAGCAGTAATGGAGGCGTTAGAAATAACAGCAGTAGTTGTGATAGCGATAACTGTAATATTGATGATAATTTTGCGACAATAGTAGTAGTAGTTTTAGTAGTTGTAGTAGTAGTAGTAGAGTAGTAGTAGTTGTAGTAGTAGTAGTAGTAGAGTAGTAGTAGTAGTAGTAGTAGAGTAGTAGTAGTAGTAGTAGTAGTAGTAGTAGTAGAGTAGTAGTAGTAGTAGTAGTAGTAGTTGTAGAGTAGTAGTAGTAGTAGTAGAGTAGTAGTAATAGTAATAGTAGTAGTAGTAGTAGAGTAGTAGTAGTAGTAGTAGTAGTTGTTGTTGTTGTTGTTGTTGTAATGGCTCGAGAAAAGCAAGAGGCAGACCTAAAGTAAGATGGACAGTCAACATCAATGAAACGCTACAACAACATCAATTGCCAATGATTGAAGCAGCCAGAAGAGCGAGAAATAAACTTTGTATCTCTTTCGACACCTGAACTGGTACTGGTACCAAAAAAAGTGAAGAAAGAAAGAAACAAACAAACAAACAAACAGAAAAAGAAAGAAAAAAGAATAAGAAAGAAAGAAAGAAAGAAAGAAAGAAAGAAAGAAAGAAAGAAAGAAAGAAAGAAAGAATACAGTTGTTATACAAACAGTGGTAGTAGTATTAGAAGTTGTACCAGTAAAAAGTAAAAAGCTCCGTCTCGCCAAGTGGCGTATCGGGGGTTATGGTGTTAGTGATCATAATTTTTACAGACCTCCAGCACATGATTTTTGGAGTAATGTTGGGCGGTATTACGCCCGTGCCGCTTTACTTTCCAAGTAAATCCCAACCTATTAAAGGCTGGATGAACCTGGAAGCCGTCGATCAGGATCGAACCGCTCTTGTCATTTGTAGTCCAGTTCACTAATCACTGAGCTATCACAGCTCCCAAATGTACTAGTGCTAAGGCATAATTAATGATTATAATAGTGCCAGTAGTTATGTCCCGCACAGTATGTGATTTTTTCAAAGATTAATGTACTAATCTTCACATAAGTAAATCACAGCGTTTATGGACAATGAGGAGGCCAGTTCTCTCTGTTGTTACCTTCCCCAATTCAAAGAGCCTGTGATATTCATTTCTTTTTCAAATGTCCCGGTTCGAGATTGTTATATATTATATATTTGTATTATTAAATTTATATTTCCGATTTCTTGTTAAATAGACGACATCATAATGGCTCATCGTATATCCCAAGACCGGCCATACGCTAATCTTACGGTCTGTTGTTTGATGAGCGACTGAGATAATCCGACGAATAACTTAGTTTTAAATGTTCGGAATTGGAGTCAAAAACGATGTCTTAACATCATCAAGCGCTATAAATTTTTAAAGATATAACGATCATCATTTTCAAGAGGACGTGAACTTCCGGTCAATATGGTGAATAGGCAGCAGGAACCATTGAAGGCAATGTATGAAAGTGTTCCTTGTTGCAGTTTCCTCATATTCCAAGTCCGGCTTGTTGCAAGAGCTACTGAGTTAGGTGCTCTGTGCACACCGTGAGCTGTGTGTTTCATCCGTTTTGTCATGTTTCGATATTCCAATTGTTTACGATGAGTGATGATATCGTATGACAGGGAACAGTTGGCTGTGTTCACTTTCTGTGCGGTTTCGCCTTATATCTTTTGGCGTGTGTTGAGACTGCCGTGATGGGGACTACAGCTACCTTTCTTTGTTTGGGAGATGAGATATTAATTCGATGATTCCACTGGCACGGGCGGTTGAGCAATTATGGATTTTAATTCGTTTGCGGTGATACCGGGACCTTCCATAACCAAAGATCCAAAGATCCAAACATCCAAAGAACCAGTTATTAAATTTATATTATTATTATATTATATCTATTATATCTAGATTGAATCTGTAACCACTTATTAGACAATGCAAAGATCTAGCCACTGAACTACTAACCTTACCTTTACAAGAAAATAATAAATAATAATATAACAAATAATATTTGTTACATAATTTCAGTAAACATGATAAAGGTTACAAATAATATAACGTATGAAATATAAATGTCATAAATCATGTAATACATGATATATGAAATATAAATGGTAAAAAAATATAACATAGCGATATATGAAATATAAATGTTACAAAAAATATAACAAAGCGATATATGAAATATAAATGTTACAAAAAATATAACATAGCGATATATGAAATATAAATGTTACAAAAAATATAACATAGCGATATATGAAATATAAATGTTACAAAAAATATAACATAGCGATATATGAAATATAAATGTTACAAAAAATATAACATAGCGATATATGAAATATAAATGTTACAAAAAATATAACATAGCGATATATGAAATATAAATGTTACAAAAAATAACATAGCGATATATGAAATATAAATGACATAAATCATGCAATGTACGATATAGTAATTATGCATGTCATAAGTCATATAATATACGATATATTAAATATAAATGTCATAGGCCATGTATAATACGATATATTAAATATAAATGTTATAAATAAAATATAGCATACGGTATACATAATATAAATGTTACAAATATTATAATTTATTATATATGAAATATTACAACGTTTAAACTAAATACATATAATTGTGATTCCTAATTTCTGATTTTAAAAAAAAACTCAAATTCAGCAATCGTGCTGAGTACAGTCAGTTCACGTCATGGGTGTGGGTAGACCTGGGATCCAAGACCCTTTTTTGGAATCCCCAGGAGAAAAGACAAAGAGGAAGACCAAGGAATTCTTGCAGAAGACAGATAGAAGCAGAGATGTAGATGATGGGGAAGACATGGAATGATCTTAAAAGAATGGCAAAAAAACAGAATGACTTGGAAAATGTTTGTTGAAGACCTATGCTCCACTGGGAGCTAAAAAAGGTAGAATACCTGGGATCCACGGCGTGGGTAGACTTTTGCTGTCAATTTTGCCCAGACAGTGGCCATCCATGTCCTACTCTTTTAGATTTTAACTGCAAAGGGTTCTTTAACGCGTGTGAGTAGAAGTAAAGTACTAGACTTGAATCGGTGTCTTAGCACGCGAGTTTTCACACATATGTGCTCGGTTGACTATCCATAAATGTTCGAAGACTTTAAAATAGTGTTGCTTCAAGCATCGAAACTCACTATGCGAGGCGGCATTCCTCACCTTCCCAGAGTACTACCCTGGTACCATTTCTGTCAGCGGCTGGGTCGTCCGCGGGGGTAATTTTTTTATCCAACCACAAGTGCAATTACTACTTCCAGCGGGACTCGCACAAGGGTTGTCCGCGGGGGTAATTTTTGTTTCCAACACAAGTGCAATTACTACTTCCAGCGGGACTCGCACACGGGTTGTCCGCGGGGGTAATTTTTGTTTACAACCACAAGTGCAATTACTACTTCCAGCGGGACTCGCATACGGGTTGTCCGCGGGTATAATTTTTGTTTCCAACCACAAGTGCAATTACTACTTCCAGCGGGACTCGCACACGGGTTGTCCGCGGGGGTAATTATTGTTTCCAAACACAAGTGCAATTACTACTTCCAGCGGGACTCGCACACGGGTTGTCCGAACGTCGGTAGACCAGTCGGATGGTTTTCCCGGCTAGACAATCGAGGCTCCCTACATGCAGCTGACACCTTCTGGTTTATTGCCGTTGTTCGAGAAGTCTGGATATAACTATCCAAGAGAACAAGGGAGGATAGTCATAAAGAAACCATGGATTAAGTTTTCCTTTTTCTGGACAACTCATCATCACTTCTGATGGGGTTTGAACCAGGGGTCCTTCCTGTCCTAAGGTCATCGTTGTATCTATGGACTTCTCAGCCACCATCCTGGTCTATAGCCTGCAATTTGGAACATTCTCATTGGAGTTTATACCTTGATGTTCA
Source organism: Megaustenia siamemsis (assembly GCA_032433765.1). Taxonomy (NCBI): domain Eukaryota; kingdom Metazoa; phylum Mollusca; class Gastropoda; order Stylommatophora; family Ariophantidae; genus Megaustenia; species Megaustenia siamemsis. The sequence goes on along the minus strand of JAVIAB010000091.1, from coordinate 767,746 downwards.
TGCAATCTAGAAAAACGGTCTTAATACTACATACTATATAAATATATTTGACAAATGTCATTATATGGGATATTGAGACATATATTATTTGAAACAACAGAAAAGTACATAATTACTAGGAGTTAAATCAGGTGGTGACTGCACGTAGAACAGAAGTCTGATGCTTTCATGAATGTAATAGCAATGAGTGACACATGTAAACAGAATTAACATCGTACACAAATAACACCAGGGCTAAAACTAAGAATAGAAAAATGTTATATCTTCGCAACATTCCTATATGGTGCAGAAACATGGAAATTAGACAAGAAAACAGAACAAGGAATTGAAGCCTTTAAAATATGGATATATAGAAGAATAGGTAGAATTGGATGGAAAGAAAACAAACGATGAAGTCTTAAAACAACTAAAAATGAAAAGAGAACTACTAAACACAATTCAAACAAGACAACTGCGATTTTTGGGCCATGTTAAAAGACACAACAGCCTACTAAAAGTAATCCTGGAGGGGAAAATACAAGGTAAAAGAGGCAGAGGCAAACCAAGACTAACATGGACGAGTAACATCAAAAGATAAACAAACCAGCCTATGACAACCTGCACAATCAAAGCAAGAGGTAGAGCAGAATGGCGCTCCTTGGTAGCCAGCCTTCGATGCGGAGATGGCACTCGATGATGATGATGAGAAGAAGAAGAAGGTGAAGACGAAGTAGAAGAAAAATGTGTTCTCTACAAAAGCATTGATGACGATAAACGAAGAATTAAAATATAAAAATCACTGCAATGCGGTGTGAAAGACTTTAACTTCAATCTACCATGAAATGTGAGAGTTAACGACATTTGAATAACAGAGCCGATCATTAGAATCTTAAAACGCTATTTTACTGAAAAAAGTCATTCAGTTAGTTAAGTTCTACCTCAAGCGAACTAACTCTTGTGTAATTGGATCAAATCAGACCAGGCTGGGTTGCCTTCCATTACGGAAATCACAACAAACGACATAATGGTACAATAAATACAGAGGTACATAAGCGTGTACAATGTACACAAATTCAATACTTGGTTGTACACAGAAGCACATTTAAAGCTGGGAACGACTTGCAGGAAATGTAACAGCTTGGAAGTCTGGGATATCACGTATAATAGAAAATATTTAAAAACTTAGTTAACTAAAATAATAAACTTAAATTGTTGATGATTGTATATAACCTTAATGTATAACTTTTGTTAGATTGGGGAATATCATTGATACTACGATTGTGGTGAACCATCAATAAAGGATGAAGTAAATGTTGGTGGCAGTTGTTGAAGTGTTGATAGGAGTTGGTGGCAGTTGTTGAAGTGTTGATGGCAGTTGTTGTTGAAGTGTTGATAGGAGTTGTTAAAGAGTTGGTGGCAGTTGTTGAAGAGTTGGTTGGAGTTGCTGAAGAGTTGTTGAAGAGTTGGTGGGAGTTGTTGAAGAGTTGTTGAAGAGTTGATGGGAGTTGTTGAAGAGTTGGTTGGAGTTGTTGAAGAGTTGTTGAAGAGTTGGTGGGAGTTGTTGAAGAGTTGTTGAAGAGTTGGTGGGAGTTGTTGAAGTGTTGGTGGGAGTTGTTGAAGGTTGGTGTGAGCTCTTGAAGAGTTGGTGGGAGTTGTTGAAGAGTTGGTGTGAGCTCTTGAAGAGTTGGTGGGAGTTGATGAAGGTTGGTGTGAGCTCTTGAAGAGTTGGTGGGAGTTGTTGAAGGTTGGTGTGAGCTCTTGAAGAGTTGGTGGGAGTTGTTGAAGAGTTGATGGGAGTTGTTGAAGAGTTGGTGGGAGTTGTTGAAGAGTTGGTGGGAGTTGTTGAAGAGTTGGTGGGAGTTGTTGAAGAGTTTTTGGGAGTTGTTGAAGAGTTGTTGAAGAGTTGGTGGGAGTTGTTGAAGAGTTGGTGGGAGTTGTTGAAGAGTTGGTGGGAGTTGTTGAAGAGTTGGTGGGAGTTGTTGAAGAGTTGATGGGAGTTGTTGCAGAGTTGATGGGAGTTGTTGAAGAGTTGTTGAAGAGTTGGTGGGAGTTGTTGAAGGTTGGTGTGAGCTCTTGAAGAGTTGGTGGGAGTTGTTGAAGAGTTGGTGGGAGTTGTTGAAGAGTTGGTTGGAGTTGTTGAAGAGTTGATGGGAGTTGTTGAAGAGTTGGTTGGAGTTGTTGAATAGTTGATGGGAGTTGTTGCAGAGTTGATGGGAGTTGTTGAAGAGTTGGTTGGAGTTGTTGAAGAGTTGATGGGAGTTGTTGCAGAGTTGATGGGAGTTGTTGAAGAGTTGGTAGGAGTTGTTGAAGAGTTGATGGGAGTTGTTGAAGAGTTGGAGGGAGTTGTTGAAGAGTTGGTGGGAGTTGTTGAAGAGTTAGTTGGAGTTGTTGAAGAGTTGATGGGAGTTGTTGAAGAGTTGATGGGAGTTGTTGAAGAGTTGATGGGAGTTGTTGAAGAGTTAGTTGGAATTGTTGCAGAGTTGATGGGAGTTGTTGAAGAGTTGATGGAAGTTGTTGAAGAGTTGATGGGAGTTGTTGAAGAGTTAGTTGGAGTTGTTGAAGAGTTGGTGGGAGTTGTTGAAGAGTTGATGGGAGTTGTTGAAGAGTTGATGGGAGTTGTTGAAGAGTTGGTGGGAGTTGAAGAGTTGGTGGGAGCTGTTGAAGAGTTGGTGGGAGTTGTTGAAGTGTTAGTGGGAGTTGAAGAGTTGGTGGGAGTTGTTGAAGAGTTGGTGGGAGTTGAAGTGTTGGTGGGAGTTGTTGAAGAGTTGGTGGGAGTTGTTGAAGAGTTAGTTGGAGTTGTTGAAGAGTTGGTGGGAGTTGTTGAAGAGTTGATGGAGTGGTTGAAGAGTTGGTGGGAATTGTTGAAGAGTTGATGGGAGTGGTTGAAGAGTTGGTGGGAGTTGTTGAAGAGTTGGAGGGAGTTGTTGAAGAGTTGGTGGGAGTTGTTGAAGAGTTGGTGGGAGATATTGAAAAGTTGATTGAGTTGTTGAAGAGTTGGTTGGAGTTGTTGAAGATTTGATGGAGTTGTTGAAGAGTTGGTGGGAGTTGTTGAAGAGATAGTGGGAGTTATTGAAAAGTTGATTAGAGTTGTTGAAGAGTTGGTTGGAGTTGTTGAAGAGTTGGTTGGAGTTGTTGAAGAGTTGGTGGGAGTTGTTGAAGAGTTAGTGGGAGTTGTTGAAGAGTTGGTGGGTGTTGTTGAAGAGTTTGTTGGAGTTGTTGAAGAGTTGATGGGAGTTGTTAAAGAGTTGGTGGGAGTTATTTAAGAGATGGTGGGAGTTGTTGAAGAGTTGGTGGGAGTTGTTCAAGAGTTGGCGGGAGTTGAAGAGATGGTGGGAGTTGTTGAAGAGTTGGTGGGAGTTGAAGAGTTGTGGGAGTTGAAGAGTTAGTGGGAGTTCAGCTGTTGGTGGGAGTTGAAAAGTTGGTGGGAGTTGAAGAGTTGGTGATAGTTGAAGAGTTGGTGAGAGCTAAAGAGTTGGTGATAGTTGAAGAGTTGGTGAGAGTTGAAGAGTTGGTGAGAGTTGAAGAGTTGGTGGGAGTTGAAGAGTTGGTGGGAGTTGAATAGTTGGTGGGAGTTGAAGAGTTGGTGGAGTTGAATAGTTGGTGGGAGTTGAAAAGTTTGTGGGAGTTTGGTGGGAGTTAAATAGTTGGTGAGAGTTGGAGAGTTTGGTGGGAGTTGAAGAGTTGGTAAAAGTTGGTGGGAGTTGGTAGAAGTTGGTGGGAGTTGGTGGAAGTTGTAGAGTTGGTGGGAGTTGAAAAGTTGGTGGGAGTTAAAGAGTTAGTGAGTGTGAAGAGTGGTGGGAGTTAAAGAGTTGTGAGAGTTGGAGAGTTGGTGGGAGTTAAAGAGTTGGTGATAGTTGGAGAGTTGGTGGGATTTTGGGTGGGAGTTTGGTGGGAGTTGAAGAGTTTGTGAGAGTTGTAGAGTTAGTATGTGTTGGGGGGAGTTGGTGGGAGTTGAAGAGTTGGTATGAGTTGGTGGGAGTTGGTGGAGTTGAAGAGTTGGTGGGAGTTAAAGAGTTGGTGGGAGTTGAAGAGTTGGTGGGAGTTAAAGAGTTGGTGTGAGTTGGGGGGTGGGGGGAGTAAAAGAGTTGGTGGGAGTTAAAGAGTTGGTGGGAGTTAATGAGTTGGTGGGAGTTGAAAAGTTGGTGGGAGTTAAGAGTTGGTGGGAGTTGAAGAGTTGGTGGGAGTTAAAGAGTTGGTGAGAGTTGAAGAGTTAGTGGGAGTTAAAGAGTTGGTGAGAGTTGAAGAGTTGGTGAGAGTTGAAGAGTTGGTGGGAGTTAAAGAGTTCGTGAGAGTTGAAGAGTGGTGGGAGTTAAAGAGTTGGTGGGAGTTAAAGAGTTGGTGGAGTTAAAGAGTTGGTGGTAGTTGAAGAGTTGGTTGGAGTTAAAGAGTTGGTGAGAGTTGAAGAGTTGGTGAGAGTTGAAGAGTTGGTGGAGTTAAAGAGTTCGTGAGAGTTGAAGAGTTGGTGGGAGTTAAAGAGTTGGTGGGAGTTAAAGAGTTGGTGAGAGTTGAAGAGTTGGTGAGAGTTGAAGAGTTTGTGAGAGTTAAAGAGTTGGTGAGAGTTGAAGAGTTGGTGGGAGTTAAAGAGTTGAAGAGTTGGTGAGAGTTGAAGAGTTGGTGGGAGTTTTGTGGGAGTTAAAGAGTTGGTGAGAGTTAAAGAGTTGGTGAGAGTTGAAGAGTTGGTGAGAGTTGAAGAGTTGGTGAGAGTTAAAGAGTTGGTGAGAGTTAAAGAGTTGGTGAGAGTTGAAGAGTTGTGTGGAGTTAAAGAGTTGAAGAGTTGGTGAGAGTTGAAGAGTTGGTGGGAGTTTTGTGGGAGTTAAAGAGTTGGTGAGAGTTAAAGAGTTGGTGAGAGTTGAAGAGTTTTTGAGAGTTGAAGAGTTGGTGAGAGTTAAAGAGTTGGTGAGAGTTAAAGAGTTGGTGGGAGTTGAAGAGTTGGTGAGAGTTGAATAGTTGGTGGACTTTAAATGTTGATGGGAGTTGAAGAGTTGGTTGGAGTTTTGTGGGAGTTGAAGAGTTGGTGGGAGTTTTGTGGGAGTTGAAGAGTTGGTGGGAGATTTGTGGGAGTTGAAGAGTTGGTGGGAGTTAGTGGAGTTGAAGAGTTGGTGGGAGTTAGTGGGAGTTGAAGAGTTGGTGGGAGTTTTGTGGGAGTTGAAGAGTTGGTGGGAGTTAGTGAGAGTGAAGAGTTGGTGTGAGTTAAGAGTTGGTGGGAGTTAGAGTGTAAAAGAGTTGTTGGGAGTTAAAAAGTTCAAGAGTTGGTAGGAGTTAACAAGTTAAAGAGTTGATGGTAGTTAAAGATTAGGTGGGAGTTAAAGAGTTATTAGGAGTTAAATAATTGGTGGGAGTTCAATAATTCCACCCTCGATTACTTAAAGCCGATTACATGAATTAACTTGACTAAATTGCATTAATCATTAAATTGATTTATTTTCATGAATTAACTTGACTAAATTGCATTAATCATTAAATTGATTTATTTTCATGAATTAACTTGACTAAATTGCATTAATCATTAAATTGATTTATTTTCATGAATTAACTTGACTAAATTGCATTAATCATTAAATTGATTTATTTTCATGAATAACTTGACTAAATTGCATTAATCATTAAATGATTTATTTTCATGAATTAACTTGACTAAATTGCATTAATCATTAAATTGATTTATTTTCATGAATTAACTTGACTAAATGCATTAATCATTAACATGATTTATTTTCATTTCATTAGTTAGCAATGACAATAACATTCTCTTGAACTTACAAATCAACTTTAAACAAACAGCAACATACTTTTAGAATGAACTTTAAAAAAAACAGACTTCCAAACCATTGAGAAGCAATATCACTTAAGCACAAACATGACTACATGGCTAACAACAGCTATCGAATCAGACCTGCTCAAAGTAAATGGATTTGTGAAAACAAATATCGACACACACTGTAGATTGAGCTCTAAAGATAAACGATACAGGTTCTCAAATTGTTGATTATATGCCTCAAATATATATACAGTCACTACCAAATTCTGTTTGGTGAAAAATACCTTACCGGATGTTGTCTTTCGGACGGACTTTTATTTCGCAGAGAAAATGATCCGGATCGAAATCTTTTGGAGGTGTGCAGCTGTGAAATTGCATGAAATTGATAAAAAAATAATCCAATCCGTTAATAAAAAAGTAAAGTCCCCCATCATGCCAAGTGGCGTATAGGGAATATGGTGTTTGTGACCATAAATTTTACAGACCTTCAGCACATGATTTTTGGGGTAATGTGGTCGGTATTACGGCCGTGCCACCTTTACTTTCTCAGAAAAAAATTCGGTACCCATTAAAGGCTGGGTGAACCGGAAGCCGTCGGTTGGGATCGAACCCTACCGCTTGTCCTTTGTAGTCCGGTTCACTAACCACTGATCTATCGCGGTTCCCAATCCAATCCGTTAGTTTGATGTAAAGAATGGACAATTCACACTGGGTTGGATAGCAATGAAAAGGGTTTAAGATGTGTGTCGACTTGCGAGCTTCCTTCTTCGTAAGAATTTCTACAAAGTTCTTTATTATCATCATCAAGTATTATGTCTACTGGCGTAGGTGATCATGTCTCTCAATCCACAACTCTTGATCTTGACAGTTATTTATCATTTCTGTTGTTGACATTCTGCCAAGCCATTCTCTTAAGCTGTCTAGTATCTTTTCTCTTTGCTTCCCAAATCTCTTCGTCCCTCAACTTTCCCAGTTGTTACAATATATTCCAGCTGTTCTCTTCTCATTACATGGCCAACAAATAATGATTGTTTCTTCCTAATATTGGAAATTAGCTCTTTCTTTGCTTTGGCCACTTTCAGAACGTTTCATTACTCTTTTTAGCTGTCCATGGTATTCTCAACATTCTTCTGCAAAACAACAATTCTACAGCCTCAAGTGATTTTCTTGTCTGTGGTGATATTGTCCATGATTAACGTCCATATTTTAATACTACATAACATTTAAGAACTCTTTTTCTTGTTTCTATTGTCAAATAAATTGACAATACCCTTTATTATACATGTTGTTTATAAAGTCTATGTGCAGTGAAGTGAAAGTATTTTTGAAATTACAAGAAATGATAAAGGACATTTGTATTACTAATCTAGACACTACTGCTCTTGGCTGGCTTGTATTGGGTAAAGTGGTTGTTCACCGCATTGTAGTTGGGTACTCGTGAGGCTGGAAATGTCAGCGCAAATTCTCGAGTTACTTCTTCAGCATATTTGCCATCATTTCCGAAGGAGAAATGAAAAAAAAATTTATAGGAATAAAAATAGAAAAAAAACGATATGGCTAAAGCTTTACGTAGTAAATGGATGACAAAAATTAGAAAAACGTTTCGGCTAGATAAGTCTTCAGCAGGAACTAATACACCACACGCTATCTTAGAGGGCTTGATATATTTGTTCCTGCTGATGGCCTATTGAGCCGAAACGTTGTTCTAATTTGTGTCGACCACTTATTACGTAAAGCTGTAACCATAACGTTTTATCTTGTTTTTTTTATTTATTTTATGTCTTTTGGCGTGTGCTGAGACTGCTACGATGGGGACTACAGTTACCTTTCTTTGTTTAGGAGATGAGATATTAATTCGGATGATTACGCTGGCACGGGTGGTTGAGCAATTATGGATTTTAATTCGTTTGCAATGATACCGGGGCCTTCCATAACCAAATAACCCAATGTTTAAACATTTAAATGCATTTTTTAGCTTCGACCCTACGATTACGGAAGACATGTTCAACCAAAAATACCCAGTTTTCAATGTTTAACACAATTTCCATTCAGCAATGAGACCGTGAATATAACAGCGGCTTGTTGAGTTATGCTGCAGACGGGATTGTGTACACAGAATATCATGACGCAAAGTTCAACAATCGATGACGTAATTTCAAAAATATTGTTCAAGTCACTGCACAGCGACTTTATAAACACCCTGTGTTAACACCCTTTATAAACACCCTGTGTTGACACCCTTTATAAACACCCTGTGTTGACACCCTTTATAAACACCCTGTGTTAACACCCTTTATAAACACCCAGTGTTAACACCCTTTATAAACACCCATTATAAACACCCTGTGTTAACACCCTTTATAAACACCCTGTGTTAACACCCTTTATAAACACCCTTTATAAACACTGTGTATATAAATACCCTGTAGAAACACACTGTAGAAATACCCTGTATAAACACTCTATAAACACCCTGTATAAAAACCCCTTATAAACACTGTATAAATACCTTGTAGAAACACCCTGTATAAACACTCTATAAACACCCTGTATAAAACACCCCTTATAAACACCTTGTAGAAACACATTGTAGAAACACCCTGTATAAACACTCTATAAACATCCTTTAAAACACCCCTTATAAACACTGTATAAATACCTTGTAGAAACACCCTGTATAAACACCCTGTATAAACACCCTGATAAATTAAATGATGAATTATATGGCTTTTTTTTAAGTATAAGCAAGATATTTCATTGCCATTACTTATCTTATTTACCTATGTTTTTTTAGGAGACTGTGTGGTAATTATTAATAGTGTCTTGTATCTATTGCATTCAATCATATATTACTGCAGTATTTCACTCATTGGGTTCCGTCTCCATATCGAAGGTTGGCTACCATGGAGCGCCATATTACTCTGTCTCTTATCTTGATAGTGTACATTGTCAAAGGTTCTATTGTCCATCTTCTGATGTTATCAGTGCACTTTAGTCTTGGTTGGTCTCTGCCTCGTCTATCTTGTATCTTCCCTTCCAAGATGACTTTTAGAAGGGTGTTATGTCCCTTCACATGTCTACACAATTGCAGTTGTCTTTTGTAGAATTGTATTCATCATCATCATCATCATCAAGTACCGGGCCTACTAGCGTAGGTGATCATGTCTCTCCACAACTTTCGATCTCGGCAGCTATTTATCATTTCTGTTGTTGACCTTCTGTCAAGCCATTCTCTTAAGCTGTCTGTTATTTTTTCTCTTTGCTTCACTCTATATCTTCGTCCCTATATTTTTCCAGTTGTTACAATATATTCCAGTTGCTCTCTTCTCATTACATGGCCAAAAAATTATGATTGTTTCTTCTTAATATTGGAAATTAGTTCTCTTTTTGCTTTGACCTCTCTCAGAACATCTTCATTACTTTTCTTAGCTGTCCGTGGTACTCTCAACATTCTTCTGTAAAACCACATTTCTACAGACTCCAGTGATTTTCTTGTCTGTTGTCTTATTGTCCATAATTCACATCCATATGTTAAGACTGGCTCTACATAACATTTAAGAACTCTTTTTCTTGTTTCTATTGTCAAAAATGGATTGCATAGTATCTCCCTCATTTTTTGGAAAGCTGCTTTTGCCTGAGCCATTCTGCATCTCACCTCTTTTGTACATCTTCCGTCTGAGGTTAACAAAGTTTGCAAATATTTAAATGTATTTACCTATTTTAATATTGTTCCACTTGTCTTTTTTTTGCACTGAGGTTATGTCTTTTTCTTTGTGTACCATTACCTCTGTCTTTTTGCTATTATGGCTGAGTCCTTTATTTTTTTTATTTCTTTCACTATAATGTCCAACATTTCTTGTAACTCATTTTCACTTTTAGAATTGTATTAGGTAGTATACACTTATCCACATTATTGTAATATCAATAGATTGTAATGAGCACCGTCACGTGACGTGACGTGTAGAGAATATGGCGTTAGTGACTGTAATTTTCATAGACCTTCGATACATGCTTTTTGGGGCGATGTGGTCGGTATAACGCCAGTGCCGCTTTACTTCTGTATGAAAAAAAATCCGCTCCCCATTTAAGGCAGGGTGAACACGAATCTATATATGTATTAATCATATTGTATGCATTCATTATCATCAACATTTGCCACGGCTGTTGGTGTAGGCGATCATGTCCTTCTACACTCTTCTATCTACAGTGTATCGTATCAGTTCTGTTGTTGACTGTTTTCCATGTCATGACACCAATCTATCTAATATTTTCTCTCTTTGTCGTTCGCGATCTCTCTTTCCTTGTATTTTGCCAGTTGTAACCAAGTATCCCACTTTTCCTCTTCTCATGATATGCCCGAAAAATGTTGATTGTTACTTTCTGGTGTTTCTTAGGACCTCCTTTTTTGTGTTGGCCTCTGAGAATTTCCTCATTGGTCTTTTTAGCTGTCCAGGGAACTTTCAACATTCTTCTGAGAAATTCCATCTCTGCGGCCTCTAATCGTCTTTTCATTCTTTGTCTGCTGTCCATGATTCGTATCCATGGGTCAGATTTAGTTCTATATAGCACCGATGAACTCTCTTTCTCATTTTTATTGACATAGATTTGTTGCATGATATATTTTTTCATTTTCTGAAATGCTATTTTGGCCTGAGCTATTCTGCTTTTATTTCTGTGGTGCATCTCCCATCTGATGTAATTATTGTGTCCAAGTATATGAACTTGTTTGCACTTGTTTCAGATTTGTCTCGTTTATTTTTATGCTGCATGATGGTGATGATTGTTTCTTCGATATGACCATTACTTCTGTTTTCTTACTATTCAGACTGAGCTCTTTTTTGTTGCTTTCTTTCACTATTATGTCTATCATTTCTTGTAGTTCATTCTCTGTCTCTGCTATTAAGGCTGTGTCATCCGCAAATCGCAAATTATTTAAGGCAGACATTTAATATTATGCGTTAGATAAGTATAAATATGTAGATTTATTTTAAAACCATGAAAAATGTTTTGTCTCTGGAATCTTCCGTTTCATTGAAAAAAGTATCCGTACCGAAAGAGTTAAACTATTGTACCAGCACCAGGTACAATAACTCCCACACTCAAAAAACATAACAGCAATTTTTAAAGTAATTATTTCCCTTGTTGAAGATAACCTGTATCTTGTATCATTAATGTCCTTGAATATCCACGTGTGCTCATTTGTGCGCATGCCATAAAATATAGAAATTCATTCCAGAATTATTCAGTTTCTTGCTGCATGCATATCATAGGCCAGGTTTAGCATTATATCGACATGGCTTGAGCATTTTTACATATGTGTATGTCGAGTCGACTTTTTATTAGAACTATCGATTTCCAGAATTTTGTTCAGTAAATTAGTTCCTTACGTCTACGGTTAAGTTCCGTTTCAAGAAGCTGACTTTTTTTTCATTATGTTAAAATGTTCTTAATTTCTAAAATCGAATTTAATCTACGTTACTTTAAAATCAATCCTATCTTAACATCGAAAATCGAATCTCTAAAGTGGCCTTAAAGCCAAGCTCGTCTTGACATTTATAATCGACTTTATTTCTGGTAGATCAAATCAATCTAAATGTAATGATTTAATGAAAATATAAATGTAATTTAATTTCTAATGCCTGGTTTAGTCAATTAGTCCTGTGTAATCTAACATTTTCGACAACTCTTATACATTTTCCTCTGTCCGAGTTTGTTTCTCTTCAGTTATCTCCTCTTTTGTTCACTACATCACCTGGTAGATGCTGGAAACTATTCCCAAGTTATTCTACCTCTTATTTCCTCAGTTTTCTTTCATCATCATCATCGAGTGCCGTCTCCGCATCGAAGGTTGGCTACCATGGAGCGCCATTCCGCTCTTTCTCTTGCTTTGATGGTGCAGGTTAGTATAAGCTGACTTGTCTCATATTTTGATGTTACTCGTCCATGTTAGTCTTGGTCTGCCTCTGCCTCTTTTACTTGTATTTTCAAACTCCAAGATTACTTTTAGTAGGCTGTTGTGTCTTTTAACATGGGCCAAAAATCTCATTTACCTTGTTTGAATTGTGTTTATAGTTCTCTTTTCATTTTTAATGGTTTTAAGACTTCATCGTTTGTTTTCTTTTCTTTCCATCCAATTCTAACTATTCTTCTATATATCCACTTTTCAAAGGCTTCAATTTTCTGTTCTGGTTTCTTGTTTAATGTCCATGTTTCTGCACCATACAGGAATATTGAGAAGATATAACATGTTGCTATTCTTAGTTTTACCCCTGGTGTTGTTTGCATTGATGTTAGTATATTTTTCATGACATTAAAATTATTTTTTGCCATTTCTATTCTTTTGTTTATTTCAGTTTTACATTTTTCATCACTGGTTATAGTATGTCCAATGTAGGTGTAGCTCTGAACTGTTTCCGGGTATATTCCTTCAATTTTAAGCTTTCTTTATGTCCTCATACTATAATGTGTGAAAAATACTGAAAAATATTCCTCTCTCTCCAGTCTCTTATTTGCCATGCCTTCACCGTGTCATAGTTAATATTGTCCCACCTGGAAAAATACTGGAAAATATTCCACTCTCTCCAGTCTCTTATTTGCCATGCCTTCACCGTGTCCTAGTTAATATTGTCCCACCTGGAAAAATATTGTAAAATATTCAAAGCTATTCTACCTCTTATTTCCTAAGCTTCCATTATGTCCTGATCTTGGTCAATCTGGAAAAATACTGGAAAATATTTCTCTCCTAAATCTCATATTTGCCATGCCCTCACTATGTCTTAATTAATATTATTCCATCTAAAAAAATATACCGGAAAATATCCCTCTCTTCTATATCTTATGTGCCATGACCGTCACTATGTCTTAATTAATGTTATTCCATCTGGAAAAATACTGGAAAATATAAATCTCAAGTTATATATTTTTTTTATTTCTTATGCTTTCATTACGTTTTGATGAACCTCGTTTGTTCTTTACTGTAAATCAAAAAACAAAGTCTTGAGACTCCAACGATGATAAGTGTTGACAGTTATTGGAATGTATTTGTTATTGTTATCCTACATATTTTATTGCAACTGCAGTGTAAGTAAAGGTGAAAGTCTGAGGTTGGAAAGTGCCACACAAAGCAGGGGTGGGGGGTTTGAGGAAGTGGGGGAGGGGGGTGAAATTCGAAACAGCGTCAAGCATCCAGGACGCCGCCAATCCAGCAACAGAGCTGACGCAGGCCTGTGACCCACAGCTGTCGCCGGTCTGTGACCCACAGCTGTCGCCGGTCTGTGACCCACAGCTGTCGCCGGTCTGTGACCCACAGCTGACGCCGGTCTGTGATCCACAGCTGACGCAGGCCTGTGACCCACAGCTGTCGCCGGTCTGTGACCCACAGCTGACGCCGGTCTGTGATCCACAGCTGACGCAGGCCTGTGACCCACAGCTGTCGCCGGTCTGTGACCCACAGCTGTCGCCGGTCTGTGACCCACAGCTGTCGCCGGTCTGTGACCCACAGCTGTCGCCGGTCTGTGACCCACAGCTGTCGCCGGTCTGTGACCCACAGCTGTCGCCGGTCTGTAACACACAGCTGCCGCCGGTCTTTGACCCACAGCTGACGCAGGCCTGTGACCCACAGCTGTCGCCGGTCTTTGACCCACAGCTGTCGCCGGTCTGTGACCCACAGCTGACGCCAGTCTGTGACCCACAGCCGACGCCGGTCAGTGACCCACAGCTTATGCAGAACTGTGACCAATTGTTGACGCAAGACTATGACCCACAGATGACGCCGGTCTGTGACCCACAGCTGAAGCCGGTTTGTGACCCACAGCTGACGCAGGCCTGTGACCCACAGATGACTGCATTCGTTAGTATAAGCAAACAACAGAGGTGACAAAACTCTGATCCATGTCCCAGCGGTGTTCTTGGAAGTAGACTACTCAGTCTGGCCCACCCGGTAGGAACGGAATAGAGAAGGCAATCCGGTACTCAAAAATGCTGTGCCACACTCGGATGCATTGGGCCGAAAGGTGCAACTATCACAGTTCTACTACAAACCACAACACAACACATATTCACCTACTTAACACCCTTATAAGGGCGGATAATGAAGAGGTTTATCAATTTCTTTAGTTATCTTTATTTGAACACCAGACAGAGACAGATCGCTTTATGTGACGAATATTTTATTTTTGTTTTATTTTTGTGTTCTTTATAATCAGTATTCTTGAATACTAAACTGTTGTCAAATTGAATTTCCTGTTTTATTTCTGTCTGCTCATGATATGGTAGATGTACAACAGAGGTGAAATGCAGAATCGCTCAAGCAAGAGCAGCTCTCCCAAAAAAAATAAGGAAGATACTGCACAATCCATTTATGACAATAGAAACAAGAAAAAGTTTCTTAAATGTCATGTAAATCCAGTCTTAATATATAGATGTGAATCATGGACAATATGATAACAGACAAGAAAATCACTAGAGGCTTTAGAAATGTGGTTTTACAGAAAGATATTGATAATACTATAGATAGCCAAGAAGAGAGATGAAAAACGTTCTGAAAAAGGAAAAAGAGAGCTAATTTCCCATATTAGTAAGAAACAATCATTATTTTTTGGCTATGTAATTAGAAGGGGAATCATGGACAGTAGACAAACAAATGAAAAGACGATTAGAGGCCACAGAGATGGGATTTCTCAGAAGAATGTTGAAAGTTCCCTGGACAGCTAAAAAGACCAATGAAGAAGTTCTCAAAGAGGCCAACACAAAAAGGGTGCTCCTGAAAAACATCAAAAAGAAACAATCAACATTTTTTCGAGCAAATCATGAGAAGAGGAAAGTTGGAATACTTGGTTACAACTGGCAAAATAAAAGAAAAGAGGGATCGCGAACGACAAAGAGAGAAAATACTAGATAGCTTGGTGTCATGACATTGAAAACGGTCAACAACTGAATTGATACGATGCACTGTAGATAAAAGATTGTGGAAGGACATGATTGTTTACGCCAATCGGTAAGACACATGATGATGATTATGATGATGAATTAGAAGGGAACAGCTGGAATATATTATCACAACTAGGAAAATTGATGGACGAAGAAATAGAGGGAAGCAAAGAGAAAAGATACCAGACAGCTTAAGATAATGGCTTTGCAGAAGGTCAAGAACAGAGATGATAAATAAGTGTCGAGAACGGAAGTTGTGAAGAGACATGATCACCTACGCCAGCAGGCATAGTACTTGTTGATGATGATGATGATGACGATGCCCATATTTTGAACACTCCTTTGCAGCACTTCCATTCGAGTGCATTTATAGATTAATCTTCCAGCATATCAATCTGTAGTTAAAGTTTCACAGCCAAATGATCGTCATCATCATCATCAAGTACCTTGCCTACTGGCGTAGGTGACCATGTCGTTTCACAAATCTCAATCTTGACAGTTACTTATCATTTCTGTTGTTTCCCTATAAATTACCAGTCTACTGACGTACGTTTCGACGCACAGTGCGTCACCCCGATTTCGGCCATATACGTTTAGTCGCACAGTGCGTCACTCTCAATTGGATTAATGTAAACTGTCATCAAACCATATTATTTTTACATGTCTTGTATCATCTTGGTATTGGTGAAATCTAATTCCTTGTCTGTTCAATTATCTAAACATTCATAAATAATATGTTATATGTTGGATAAATATAAATGTGTAGATTGATATTTGAAACCATGGAGAAATTTGTCTCTGAAATCTTTACCGTTATGTTGATCAAAAATCTTCGGTACCGATAGAGTTAAGAGGTACCTCACGTCACAAGGCACATAGGGAATATGGTGTTAGTGACCATCATTTTTACAGACCTTCTGCACATAATTTTTTAGGTAATGTGGTCGGTATTACGCCCACGCTGTTTTCTTTTCCCATAAAAAATTTCCAGTACCCATTTATGGTTGGGTGAACCTGTAAGCCATCTGTAGTCCTTTGTAGTCCAGTTCAATAACCACTGAACTATCGCGGCTCAAAGGTTATATCTAATCTAAAGTTGAACTGATCAAATTTTGTCAGGAAACAGGCACAAAGAAGAATCCACGAAACAGGGACGAAAATAAATATCCAAAGAATAAACTGTGCACGTGAGTTTTAAAAGAAGTGAATATTGAAACAATAATTCACGGAAAGAAAATAGAATGAAAACTTGTTTGAATAAATTAATAAAACAATAGCTGATTTCACGTTCATGTGAACAAACGACAGTTAAATTCATAGATGCCTTTGTGTCAAAAATGCATGCATGCAACATTCACAATAAACGATGCATTCAGGCTTTCAAATATGCATTCACTTGGACAATACTCACACATATTTAGACATACTTCTGCATGCGAGAAGCAGAAAAGCATTCCCATATGCTATTTTAATGGAACAAAATTCACATATGTTTTAACGCAAATCATTCATATTTGATTTAACTAACAAAATATACACATATATATTATTTCACAACATTCACATATTTATTAACTAATAAAAATGAGCATATGTTTCAATACATAACAAAAAGACTTAACTTTTAACATATAACAAATTATATATATTTTAACACAAAAGGAATTGCCATATGTTCTAACATTGACATAGTTTGACACAGATCATTCCCATATATTTTAATACCAGGTATCCACGTATGTTTTAGCACATAGTACAGACATAGACCCCGTCACGCCAAGTGGCGTATAAGGAATATGGTATCAGTGACCATAATTTTTACAGACCTTCAGAACGTGATTTTTGGGTTAATGTGGTGTAATTACGCCTGTGGTGATTTGCTTCTTAAAATAATTCGGTACCAATTTAAAGCTGCATATATTACACAACTATACCATTCAAGTAATGAAGATACCCATACGCCTACAAGTAATAAACATACCCATACGCCCACAAATAATGGACATACCCATACACCCACAAATAATGGGCATACCCATACACCCACAAATAATGAACATACCCATACACCCACAAATAATGAACATACCCATACACCCACAAATAATAAACATACCCATACACCCACAAATAATGAATATATACCCATACACCCACAAATAATGAACATACCCATACACCCACAAATAATGAACATACGCATACAACCACAAATAATGAACATACCCATACACCCACAAATAATGAACATACCCATACACCCACAAATAATGGACATACCCATAAGCCCACAAATAATGGACATACCCATACGCTCACAAATAATGGACATACCCACAAGCCCACAAAAAATGGACATACCCATACGCCCACAAATAATGGACATGGCCATGAGACCACAAATAATGGACATACCCATAAGCCCACAAATAATGGACATACCCATACGCCCACAAATAATGAACATACCCATACACCCACAAATAATGGACATACCCATACGCCCACAAATAATGGACATACCCGTAAGCCCACAAATAATGGACATACCCATACGCCCACAAATAATGAACATACCCATACACCCACAAATAATGGACATACCCATAAGCCCACAAGAAATGAACAAACCCATACACCCACAAATAATGGACATACCCATAAGCCCACAAATAATGGACATACCCATACGCCCACAAATAATGGACTTAGCTATGAGACCACAAAAAATAAACATACTCATACGCCCACAAATAATGAACATGGCCATAAGCCACAAATAATGAACATACCCATAAGCCCACAAATAATGGACATACCATACGCCCACAAATAATGAACATACCCACACCCACAGATAATGGACATACCCATACGCCCACAAATAATGGACATACCCCTATACCAACAAATAATGAACATACCCATACACCCACAAATAATGGACATTCCCATACGCCCACAAATAATTGACATACCCAACCGCCCACAAGTAATTAACTTATCCACATCTAAAAAAAAATCACCAAACGCACCCACATAAACAATGAATTTAACAACAAAACAAGACACATCCGAAGGAAACAAAATGTGTGACATGGACGGTACAAACATCCCACGGCTCAAATACACATGAACAAATGTACACATCCACAAAACTACAAAGATGGGAATTCTCACAAACACTTTCTGAGCCTAAGTATCATGCCCATGCAAGCAATCCGTCTATCTATTTCCGGAGCAACGACAATCATCCTGTCCTTATCCCCAAAAACATTAAATATATTTCAATCAAACATCAACAGTCATCATCATTATGTGCCATACCGGTTGGCGTAGGCGATCATGTTCTTCCACAATCTTCTAACCACCGTACATCGTATCAGTTCTGTTGTTGACTGTTTTCCATACCATGACACCAAGGTATCCAGTATTTTCTCTCGCTGTCGTCAACGATATCTTTTTCCTTGTATTTTACCAGTTGTAACGAAGTATTCCAACTTTCCGCTTCTCATGATGTGCCTGAAAAATGTTGATTGTTTCTTTAGGAGTTCCCTTTTTGTGTCGGTCTCTTTGAGAATTTCTTCGTTGGTCTTATTAGCTATCCAATGAACTCTCGACATTCTTCTGAGAAATCCCATCTTTGAGGCTTTGATTCATCTTTTAATTTGTTTGTTTACTGTCCATGATTCGCTTCCATAGGTCAGAATTGGCTTTATATAGCACTGATGAGCTCTCTTTCTCACTTCTATTGACATATGTTTGTAGTATAAAACGTTTTTCTTTTTTCATTTGTTGAAATGATCAATACATCCACAAAACGACAATCATGGCCGTTCTCATCAATACATCCACAACACAACAAACATGGCCGTTCTCATCAACACATCCACAACACAACAAACATGGCTGTTCTCATCAACACATCCACAACACAACAAACATGGCCGTTCTCATCAATACATCCACAAAACGACAAACATGGCCGTTCTCATCAATACATCCACAAAACTACAAACATGGCTGTTCTCATCAACGCATTCCAAACCTAAGCCATCAACCTATCCATTTCCGGTAAAAAAGACAATCATCAGGTCTATATGCACAAAAACACTAAATATATTTAAATCAACACCAATAATCAACATGCTCTTAATAAGAAGAAAAAACGGTATCGACACCAAGAATAAACAATTAACAATATAAAATTCTTTTCCGCATAAACAAAAAAACATTTGCATATCTGTAAAGAAAAAAGAAAAATAAATAAATAATCAATGTATCGATTTCTATGCACAAGAACAAACACATTCTCACACATGCAATCAAACTATTCGCATCAACATAAACAATCCAACAATCAATAGTTATAACAGATACAGTCATTACGCAAAACACAATATTCCATTATCCACGAAAGCAATCTACCACCCACACAAACAAGCCACTTACTCGTCAGCACTTCGGGCTACAGGCATGTAGCATCCATCCCTGAGGTTGTGTAGCAGGAACTGAGATTCTCTGCTTCCATTTGACGTCACGTGGACTCTGCCTGTCACACCTACAGGATATACATGAGAAGATCGGTGGCAATCAAACCTAGCGCGAACGCATACTTGACAAGGTCGAGATAAACATTACATATATATCAGTGACCAAATACTTGGGCACAATAATAACATCAGATGGAAGATCTACCACAGAAATAATAAGCAGAATATAATTTCAGAAAATGAAAAATGTCTTATGCAACAAATCTATGTCAATAGAAGTTGGAAAGAGAGTTCATCGGTTCTATATAGAGCCAATTCTGACAAATGAATGCGAATCATGGACAGTAGACAAACAGATGAAAAGACGATTAGAGGCCACAGAGATGGGATTTTTCAGAAGAATGTTGAAAGTTCCCTAGACAGCTAAAAAGACCAATGAAGAAATTCTCAAAGAGGCCAACACAAAATGGGAGATCATAAAAACCTCAGCAATAAATAACCAACGTTTTCGGGCACATCATGAGAAGAGGAAAGTTGGAATACTTGGTTCTTCTTTCTTCTTTTCTCTTTCACTGATACCTAAAAGGTTATGTGTTTATATCATTTGTCATTCTTGAGCTGCTCGAACTGTCTGAATTAGTGATTTTCCTTTGTTGTTACATGTCTCTGTCACTGCATCTATCCATCTTCTTCTGGGTCTTCCTCTTGGTCTTTTTCCATGCATTCTCGAGAAGAACGCCCTTGATGGTGATTGGTAAGGATTCATTCTGACCAGGTGGCCAAACCATTTAAGTTGTCCCAAACCATTTAAGTTGGTTACAACTGGCAAAATATATGGGATGATAGATTGTGGGCGACGAAGAGAGAAGACACTAGATAATTTGGTGTCATGGCATGGAAAACAGTCAACAACAGAATTGATTCGATACACGGTGGATAGAAGATTTTGGAAGGACATGATCGCCTACGCCAACCGTTAATGCACATGATGATGATGTATCGGTCATCTTTATCGACAACTACAAACTTGATGTTGTGCAACAGTATAGCTGCATTGGGTCCTTCATGAACTACAAGCTATATTTAGACACAGAAATTGACAACCGCGTTAAGTTGGTGTCGCTGTCGCCCGCTCTCAAGGTGAGTTTGGCAAAACAGTAAACTGATCATCATCAAGTGCCATGCCTGCTGGCGTAGGTGATCATGTCTCTCCACAACTTTCGATCTCGACAGTTATTTATCATTTCTGTTGTTGACCTTCTGCCAAGCCATTGTCTTAAGCTGTCGGGTATCTTTTCTCTTTGTATCCCTCTCTCTTCGTCCCTTTGTGTCAGGTCGGGTAATTTTACCTGCTACTGTATGCAGTAAACAGTAGAACCTGCTGCTGCCTTGCAGGTATGCTCGGGAGAGTAAAAGGCTAAGGGAGGGTACCCCGAAATAAAACAATCCCACTGCCTTGTGGGTGAGACTTTTTAGTCAAAGGCTAACGGAGCCAGGCGTAAACAAACCGACGGAAGGCAACAAAAACCACCGTCGTAACTTCTTTGAACAATCAATACAGTAAACTGGTAGCTAAAGCAAACCTTGGTTTTTTAAACGTCTGCATCGTCAGTATCCTACTGTATGTCAGCGAATCGTGGACAACTTATGGAAAGCAAGAGAGAAGGCTAAAAGTATTCCATATGTGAAGTCAGCGCCCTAATCTTGGTATCTCCTTGAAGGACATCATCATCATCATGTGCCATACCGGTTGGCGTAGGCGATCATGTCCCTCCACAATCTTCTATCTACAGTGCATCGTATCAGTTCTGTTGTTGACCGTTTTCCATGCCATGACACCAAGCTGTTTAGTATTTTCTCTCTTTGTCGTCCGCGATCTCTCTTTCCTTTTATTTTGCCAGTTGTAACCAAGTATTCCAACTTTTCTCTTCTCATGATGTGCCCGAAAAATGTTCATTGCTTCTTTCTGATGTTTTTTAAGAGTTCCCTTTTTTTGTGTTGGCCTCTTTGAGAACGTCCTCATTGGTCTTTTTAGCTGTCCAGGGAACTTTCAACATTCTTCTGAGAAATCCCATCTATGTGGCCTCTAATTGTCTTTTCATTTGTTTGTCTACTGTTCATGATTCACTCCTCGAAGGACAAGGTGGTAAAAAAAAACAGATTCTCACTCACACAGGCCTCCCGAACATCTACACGCTGCTCAAACAACGTAGATTACATTGGCTTGCCCATTTACAACGTATGACAGATTACCGCATATCAAAAGATACCGTTTATATTCAACCACCAGATGGAAAATGAACTAGGGAGAACAAAAAACGCCAATTGATAGACGTATGTAGACGCGTCACGAAGACTCTAAACATAAACCCTGCAGCCTGGGAAGAAATGGGACTGCAAACCGCAGTCTTTGGAAATACGCTATAAAGCTAAAACTCAAATAAGAAGCAGAGAAATTCATAGAAAAAGATAATACACGGAGAGAGAAAATAACAAAATAACATGTCCAAGGAGACTGCAACACCAGTTAATTGTAACTGACGGAGGCTACAATATGTATATATATTTTTCTATAATTGAAAGAAAGTGAGAAAATGTGGCTGTGGATCGTAGCACATGGAGAGCAAACATAAAAAATGGCACAGCAATTTTCGAGACAGTGC
Organism: Megaustenia siamemsis; assembly: GCA_032433765.1. Lineage (NCBI taxonomy): Eukaryota > Metazoa > Mollusca > Gastropoda > Stylommatophora > Ariophantidae > Megaustenia > Megaustenia siamemsis. The sequence continues at coordinate 745,925 of JAVIAB010000091.1, read as the reverse complement.
TGATATCAAATTCAGAAGACAAAAGGTGCAAGAGAAAAGAGACAAGGCCAGGTACCGTAAATACACCTTGCTCGTTCTGTGGATGGATCTGTCTGTCCAAGATTGGCAAATTCAGCCACGAGAGAAGATGTTCAGTAAAGCAGCACCCAGTATGAGACACTAATACTTTACCAAACTACTGACTTATCATTATTGCTTGCTACCAACCGTCTGTTAAGACGCCAAAGGCCATACATACATATATGTGTGTGTGTGTGTGTACGCGTGTGTGTGAATACAATTTTAGACGTTAATAATGTTAACTAAACTATCAACGGTTAGCAAATTTGAGATCTTTTGGAGATGGCAGATCCACATTTGAAGCACGCAATTGTAAAGACTCTAAAACATAACCACATTGCAATCAGTTTAAATGTTTCATAGAAGAAGTGGAGAACTGGTGGCCGAATCATTAGCTCATCGGGCTCCAAACTCGGAAATCGCGAGTTCGAATCCCTGTAGGGTCAAACGTTTTTTTTTTCTATCGAGGGTAAAACAGAACCTCAAACCGGAACACCTCGCGCCGACTGCACTGAGCAAGCGGCCCTTATTCTCCAGTCCTACAATTCCATCCGACGGACCCCAGTAATTTGAAAAAGCCGTAAAATTGTTCATTTTTTTTTTACTGCAAGATCATCATCATCATCAAGTACCCTGCCTGCTGTCGTAGGTGATCATGTCTCTACACAACTTTCGATCACGACAGTTATTTATAATTTCTGTTGTTGACTTTCTGCCAAGCCATTCTCTTAATCTGGTATCTTTTCTCTTTGCTTCCCTCTACCTCTTCGTCCCACAATTTTTCCAGTTGTTACAATATATTCCAGCTGTTCTCTTCTTATTACATGGCCAAACAATGATGATTGTTTCTTCCTAATATTGGAAATTAGCTCTCTTTTTGCTTTGACCTCTTTCAGAACATCTTCATTACTCTTCTTAGCTGTCCATGGTATTCTCAACATTCTTTTGTAAAACCACATTTCTACACCCTCCAGTCATTTTCTTGTCTGTTGTCTTATTGTCCATGATTCACACCCATATGTTAAAACTGGTTCTACATAACATTTAAGAACTATTTTTCTTGTTTCGATTGTCAAAAATGAATTGCAAAGTATCTTCCTCATTTTTTGGAAAGCTACTTTTGCCTGAGCCATTCTGCATCTCAACTACAAGATAAATGTCTATTTTATATTCCTAGAAAGTCACAGATGAGCAGATCAACCAAGTAAAGTAAAGGTTCCCTTCACGCCTTGCCGGGCGTATGGGGAATATCATGTTAGTGACCATATTTTTCTATGACCACGGCACATTTTTGAGTGATGTGGTTGGTATCACGCCCCGCCGCCTTTACTTCTCAGAAAAATCTCTGGTACCCATTTTTAAAGGCTGGGCAAACGCCGAAGCCTTGCCAGTCCGAACAAAATCCGCCACTGCTAGGGATCAAACCCGGACCCTTCTAGTCAGGAAGCGAGCACACTAACCACTCAGCCACCGAGGCTCCAGATCAACTTAAGTATCAGTGATAAATAGCTGTTTGTACTTGCGCACTTACTCTTTCAGTAAATCCCGTCTTTTGTCCACACACACACACACACACACACACACACACACACACGCACACACACACACACACACACACATCTACATATATTTATCACATCTTCCACATAACGCCATCGTCACCACTTCTCTACATATAAACTCACACCCAACCAACACTCACACACACACAACTAACTAACACACAGCCCCACAAAAGAGCGCTTAACACACCCACCTTGTATGGTGACGTTGTACATATACTTGACGACCTGCAGCCCGTTCCTGGGATCCAGTCCAACCTTGAGACTCGTGTCCAATGCATTGGCATACAGCAACATGGCATCATGGAGAAGTCCAGCGTGGATGCCATACTAATGTCATCCCATGACAACAAGATGACATATCCGGGAACAACAACAATCAAAGCCATGAATAAATACAAGTCTCAAAACAACGAACACAGCAACATAAAAATGTAGAGTACACCCGTCATGCCAAGTGGCGTATAGGGAATATGGTGTTAGTGACCAAAAATTTTACAGACCTTCGGCACATGATTTTTGGGGTAATGTGGTCGGTATTACTCCCGTGCCGCTCTACTTTCCCAGAAAAAAAATCGGTACCCATTTAAGGCTGGGTGAACCTGGAAGCCGTCGGTTGGGATCGAACCCTACCCCTTGTCCTTTGCAGTCCAGGTCACTAACCGCTGAGCTATCGCGGCTCCCAACACAGTTACATATCTACTGCGTATTCGGGTGGTTAAAAAGTTTATTGTATTTTTATAAAGGTGTAATATATATATATATTGACCTTTTGAGCCGTAGCCGGCCCATCGGGCGTAGACCAAGATACTCCCTCTCTTATCTGAATTTTTGTTCTAGCAGTTTTCAATTCTTTTAAAGATATTTTGTCAAATCTCGCCATTTGTCTCTGTTCTGTGCAAGCAGCTCTATCTCATTGAGGGAGCCGAAGCCTGCTGCTCTTGCCTCTCTCATCAATGTTCTTCTCAGTGTCATATGTATATATATAATATATATATCATTATATGTATTATTATTTATTATTTTATACTATATATTAAATAATACAAAGGGAGAAAATACTGGATAGCTTGGTGTCATGACGTGGAAAACAGTCAACAACAGAACTGATACGATGCACTGTAGATAAAAGATTGTGGAGGGACATGATCGCCTACGCCAACCGGTATGGCACATGATGATATATTAAATATTAAATATTTTAATTTTTTATTTTATATTGTTTTAAATACATGGTGTGTGTTGTATATTTGTTACTGCTGAAGGCCTATTTAGCTGAAACGTCGCTCTGGTTTGTGTTGCTCACTTGTTCTGTGAAACTTTAACCGTACTGTTTCTTTTTTCCCATTTCTATTTCTATCATTTCTCCTTACTGCTTGCTTATTCGCTCGCGTAATACGGAATTTCTGTTGTTACATTTGGCATCTCAAGATTCAATTCATCGGCCTACAAAAGCACGTATTCGAGATTGCCTTCCCTCTGTGTTTTCTTCCTTTCTTGATGAAATTGATATTATTATGTTTTTTACACAGCCAGAACTGTCCAGAACGCGGTTCTTTAAACAATTAGGAATTTGACTATTACTAACTTCTTCACAAATCATTTACTGTCTGATTTCACTTCAGCTTGACAAATATATAATATAATATAATATAATATAATATAATATAATATATATATATATATATAATATAATATAAATATATATATAATATAATATAATATAATATAATATAATATAGGGAGCCGCGATAGCTCAGTGGTTAGTGAACTGGACTACCACGGACAAGGGGTAGGGTTCGATCCCAACCGACGGCTTCTGGGTTCACCCAGCCTTAAATGGGTACCGGATTTTTTTTCTGGGAAAGTAAAGCAGCATGGGCGTAATACTGACCACATTACCCCTTCATTCCTTCTTACATTGTTCTTATCAGGTTAATAAATTGTATGGGGATTCCGTAATGACTCAGCAACTTCCAAAGCATTCTTGTCGGTCGGTCGGTCGGTCGGTCGGTCGGTCGGTCGGTCGGTCGGTCGGTCGGTCGGTCGATCGGCCGGTCGGTCGGTCGGTCGGTCGGTCGGTCAGTTAGTTAGTTGGTTAGTTAGTTAGTTAGTTCGTTAGTCAGTCCTTCAGATAGTTGGTTGGTTGATTGGTTGCTTGGTTGATTGGTTGCTTGGTTGGTTGGTTCGTTGCTTGGTTTGTTCGTTTGGTTGGTTCCAAGTCCAAGTGTTCGAAGTCTTCTGGATAGTGTCGCTTCAAGCATCGAAACTCACGATGTGAGGCGGCATTGCTCATCTTACCTATGTAGCAATTTCTGTCAGCGGCTGGGTCGATCGTGTGGGGTATTTTTTTTTCCAACCACGAGTACAACTCACACTGCTCCCAGCGGGAATCGAACACGGGTTGTCCGAACGTCGTGCTGGTTTTCCAAACTAGGATACCGAGGCTTTCAACCTCGTAATTTTTGTTGATTCAACGGTTTACCCTTCCCCCTCCCCCTCAAACCAAATTGAGGGCCGCATACCTCGTAATGTGTACAGGTGTCGTTTTTGTAATTCCCAGAACTCAATGTCGAGTTGACCTGGATGGCTTCCACAAAACTCTGGAAGATTTCGCTCTCAGGGGTCACGTCCATCGTAATGTCAAGCAAACCTGGAACATTAAAGATGGTTCTTTGTTCATTAATTGACTTGAAAGTTCAATTATAGTTTAATTTATACAACACATAACTTAGGAAATGCGAAATTTCGACAAGGTATGTTCTTAATGAGGCCAAAGCAAAAAGAGAGCTAATTTACAATATAAGGACAAGACAATCATCATTTTTTGGCCATGTTATGAGAAGAGAACAGCGGGAATGTATCGTTACTAATGGGAACATTGAGGGACGAAGAGATAGAGGGAAGCAAAGAGAAAAGATAACAGACAGCTTAAGAGAATGGCTTGGCAGAAGGTCAACAACAGAAATGATAAATAACTGTCGAGATCGGAAGTTGTGGAGAGACATGATCACCTACGACAGCAGGCATGGTACTTGACGATGATGATGACGATGATGTTTATAAACCACTTCTATTTAATGTTCAAATCCTTTAATGTACCTCATCACAGCAACACGATTTATTGGTACATTTATGCGTTATGTACTTATTTATTGAGTATTAGATGAAATATTCTCTGCTAAATACAAAAATGGCATTAACATGGCACAAAGAACAATGAATACAAGTGGCATGGCTTTAGGTTAAAGGACAGAAAGAACGAAAAAGTGCACATACAGAAGCGGACATTACCTATAATCAAGTCGAGCAATTTGACTTATATAACTCTAATGATTATATATGAGCAGAATAGCTCAGGCCAAAATAGCATTTCAGAAAATGAAAAATATCTTGTGCAACAAATCTATGTCAATAAAAATGAGAAAGAGAGTTCATCGGTGCTATATAGAACCAATTCTGACCTATGGAAGCGAATCATGGACAGTAGACAAAGAAATGAAAAGACGATTAGAGGCCACAGAGATGGAATTTCTCAGAAGAATGTTGAAAGTTCCCTGGACAGCTAAAAAGACCAATGAGGAAGTTCTCAAAGAGGCCAACACAAAAAGGGAGCTCTTAAAAAACATCAGAAAGAAGCAATCAGCATTTTTCGGGCACATCTTGAGAAGAGGAAAGTTAGAATGCTTGGTTACAACTGGCAAAATAAAAGGAAAGAGAGATCACGGACGACAAAGAGAGAAAATACTTGACAGCTTGGTGTCATGGCATGGAAAACAGTCAACAACAGAACTTATACGATGCACTGTAGATAGAAGATTGTGGAGGGACATGATCACCTACGCCAACCGGTATGGCACATAATGATGATGGTTATATACTGTTTTATAAACGATATGTTGACTTCAATCTTTCCGTACGTTTTGGCGCACTGTACGTCATGTCGAGTGTGGTCACGTACGTTTAGCCGCACAGTGCGTCACTCTCAATTTGATTAGTGTAAACTGTCATCAATCTATATTCTTTGTACATGAATTGTATCATCCTGGTTTGGTGAAATATAATATTTTGTTCAATTTTCTAAAAATGCATATATAATATGTTAACCGTTAGATAAATATAAACATGTATAGCGATATTTAAACGGATTTTTTTAAAATGTGGTCTCTGATATCTCTTCCGTTGAATTGATAACAACCCTTCGAACTTATATGGTTTAAATATCAACTACCTGTGTGGCTGCCAGGCCTCTCAGCACATTCCCCTTACAACTTGGAATGACCACTACTTTTTACTTATCTACACAGGTATATATGTGTTTATGAACCCCTTACTTGTCACTTACCTACAGTTGTATATTAGTGTACGTACCTCTTACCTGTCACTTACCTACAGATGTATATGTATGTACATACCTCTTTCCCGTCACTTACAGGTGTATATTTAAGTATGTACCTCTTACCTGTCACTTACTTACAGGTGCATATTTATGTATGTACCTCTTACCTGTCACATACTTACAGGTGTATATTTGTGTATGTACCTGTTACCTGTCACTTACTTACAGGTGCATATTTATGTATGTACCTCTTACCTGTCACTTACTTACAGGTGCATATTTATGTATGTACCTCTTACCTGTCACTTACTTACAGGTGCATATTTATGTATGTACCTCTTACCTGTCACTTACTTACAGGTGCATATTTATGTATGTACCTCTTACCTGTCACTTACTTACAGGTGCATATTTAAGTATGTACCTCTTACCTGTCACATACTTACAGGTGTATATTTGTGTATGTACCTGTTACCTGTCACTTACTTACAGGTGTATATTTGTGTATGTACCTCTTACCTGTCACTTGCCTACAGGTATATATTTGTGTACGTATCTCTTACCTCTCATTTACCTGCACAGGTATACATGTATGTCCTTACCTGTCAGGTGGGGGCCATCAGATTCGTGTCCGATTCTCTTTCCCATGTTGGCGAAATCAATGGCTACAAAAACATACTGTCCGTTCAAAAGTTCAGCCTCCTTGGCCGCTTCCATAAACTTGAGCACGTCCATGCCGAACATCAGGAGGAGAAATACTGGCAGAACATCCAAAATGAGATCAACTAATATTTATCTAGCCATCCTTAATTCAGTTGATATCTCAAAACCACAACTATGATCATAAATAAGGATAATACTCAAAACCCACAAGTGGATATCAAAATTAAAGAAATAGACCTGGAGACAGTTCAGAACTACAACTGCCTTGGACATACTATATAACCAGTGATGGAAATGTGAAACTGAAATAAACAAAAGAATAGGAATGGCAAAAAGGAATTTTAATGTCATGAAGAACGTACTAACATCAAAACAAATAACACCAGGGCTAAAACTAAGAATAGCAAAATGTTATATCTTCTCAATATTCCTATATAGTGCAGAAACATGGACATTAGACAAGAAGACAGAACAGAGAATTAAATCCTTTTAAATGTGGATATATAGTAGAATAGGTAGAATTTGATGGAAAGAAAAGAAAACAAACGATGAAGTCTTAAAAGAACTAAAAATAAAAAGAGAACTACAAAACACAATTCAAACAAGACAAATGCGATTTTTGGGCCATGTTAAAAGACACAACAGTCTACTAAAAGTAATCATGGAGGGGAAAATACAAGGTAAAAGAGGCAGAGGCAGACCAAGACTAACATGGACGAGTAACATCAAAAGATGGACAGATCAGCCTATGACAATCTGCACCATCAAAGCAGGAGACAGAGCAGAATGGCGCTCCATGGTAGCCAACCTTCGATGCGGAGAAGGCACTCGATGATGATGATGATGATGATGATGATGATGAGCAGTTACGGTTGGCGGTGCGTGGCTGCATTTTCAAACTTTAAAAACTTTTCATCATCATCATTATCATCATTTACGAGTAAACGAGATGTTTATCTGGGTGTACACAACAAGTAATTTTAATGTCATGAAGAACATACTAACATCAAAACAAATAACACGAGGGCTAAAACTAAGAATAGTGAAATGTTATATTTTCTCAACATTTCTGTATGGTACAGAAACATGGATATTAAAGAGGAAAATAGAACAGAGAAAATTGAAGCCTTTGAAATGTAGATTTATAGAAGAATAGGTAGACTTAGATGGAAAGAAAAGAAAACAAACGATGAAATCTTAAAACATCTAAAAATGAACAGAGAACTACTAAATACAATTGAAACAAAACAAATGAAATTTTTGAGGCTTGTTAAAAGATACAACAGACTACTAAAAGTAATATTGAAAGGGAAAATACAAGGTAAATAAGCAGATGCAGACCAAGAATAACATGGACGAGTAACATAAAAGATGGACAAGTTAGCCTATGACAATCTACAAATTTTGAAAATCCAACAAAGCAATAGACAGAGTGGAACAGCGCTCCATGTTAGACAACCTTCAATGTGGAGTCGGCACTCAACGAATGAATAAAAACCAATGAACTGAAACATAACCTGCAGAGAATATAATTCAAACGAGCTGGAAATAGTCGAATCTTTACAAGAATGCGTGTCGAGCTTTATCAGAAGGCGTTGAGAAGCATCGGTCATGTGCTGAGAATGAATGAAGAAAGACTTCCCCGTCAGGTATTCAAGTGGAAACCACCTGGTAAAAGAAAGCAAGGCAGACCTTTAAAAAAAATCGCTTTGAAGAACAATTACTATGGAAGACTCAACCACGGACTAAGAAACAACCAAGAACTACAAGAACAAGCAGCAGATAGTCAATCATGGACAACTTTGACTTCCGCCCCACGTGCCGACTTCGGTCCAGCAAGAAAATGAATGAAAATAAAAATAGTGAAACAACCAATTAATTCAAAGATCCTTAAATTGATCTAAAAAATCATTCAATTCATCAATCTATTCTAATAAGGGTAAATCAATGTATTCATCCATTCATCCATTTAATGATTTAGCAATCAAGCAATCCATTAACAGATCGCACAATTACATAATTTATTCACAAATAAATGGATCGACTAATTTCATTATTAATTAAATCAATGTATTATTTAATTACTTATCCAGCAAAATTAATCATTAATCATTTAATTAAATGACAGGCCAGTAAATCAATCAGAATATTCATTTTTCAATCAGCACATTAATTAACCGATCGCTCAATTCAATCGATGCGGATACGAATAGATCAATCAGTTTTTCGATTTATTAGTACACGCCTAATAATCTTGAAAATGATGTATCAGCGAAGATAAGAATGATTATGTTGAACTAGCCACATGGACAAAATTAAAGTATGACAAAATGATGATGTTGAGCTGGTCATATGGACAAAATTAAGGTATGACAAAATGATGATGTTGAACTAGCCATATGGACAAAATTAAGGTATGACAAAATGATGATGTTGAGCTGGTCATATGGACAAAATTAAGGTATGACAAAATGATGATGTTGAACTAGCCATATGGACAAAATTAAGGTAGGACAAAATGATGATGTTGAGCTAGCCATAGTGACAAAATTACGGTATAACAAAACGATGATGTTAAACTAGCCACATGGACAAAATTAAGGTATGACAAAATGATGATGTTGAACTAGCCATATGGACAAAATTAAGGTATGACAAAATGATGATGTTAAACTAGCCATATGGACAAAATTAAGGTATGACAAAACGATTATGTTGAACTAGCCATAGTGACAAAATTAAGGTATGACAAAACGATGATGTTAAACTAGCCACATGGACAAAATTAAGGTATGACAAAACGAAGATATTGAACTAGCCATATGGACAAAATTAAGGTATGACAAAACGATGATGTTAAACTAGCCACATGGACAAAATTAAGGTATGACAAAATGATGATGTTGAGCTAGTCATATGGACAAAATTAAGGTATGACAAAATGATGATGTTGAACTAGCCATATGGACAAAATTAAGGTATGACAAAATGATGATGTTGAGCTAGTCATATGGACAAAATTAAGGTATGACAAAACGAAGACTTAAAATTACCTTTCAAAGGGGTATATGAGCGCCAGCATAACTTCGGGCCGCATGCCCAGTGCATGCTACAGTCGCTACGAGGGGAACGGTTAGATTTTTGTATGTGTCAGGATCTATGAACTATAACTGATCAAGACCATATCCATTTCTCCATAAGAAACATGCAACTGGTCTATTCAAGGAAGGATGATTTTGAGAAAATGAGGTTTGTAACCAAAAACGATATTTTGAAATCGGATGGTTTCTGCCGAAAGTTGCAAATAATTTACGCTCACTCGAAGATGAAATTACTTTCCTTTAGCATCAAATCATTTTGAAGAGCATAACGATGGAAATGTGTACAACTGGGCGAATAAAGAAGGAAAGAAAGGATTGCTTGAGGTCACATGTATACATTCACAACAAATACGGCTTAGAATAAGACCGTGTGTGTGTATAGAGATCAATACATACATGGTGTATGTAATAAGAGACAATGGACATACTAAAGCGATATTTTAAGCGTTGCCCAGTGATGTAATGTAATAAAGTTAAAGGTAAAGTAAGAGACTTGAACCGGCGTCTTAGCACGCGAGTTTCTACCCATATGTGGTCTGCCGCCTATCCAGAATTCTTCGGATATTTCTGTATAGTGTCGCCTCAAGCATCGAAACTCAGATTCGAAGCAACATTCCTCACCTTCCCAGTGTAATACCCTGGTCCCTATTTCTGCCAACAGTTGGGTCGACCGTGGGGGTATTTTTTTTTCCAACCACGAGTAAAATTCACACTGCTTCCAACGGGAATCGAACACGGGTTGTCCGAACGTCGGTAATCCAGTCGGGTAGTTTTCCCAACTCGGCTACCGAGGCCCCCAGAGACAAAGGACATACTAAATGCGATATTTTGAGTGGTGCCCAGCGACGTAATGTAATATACATCGGACCGGCTTGTCGATACTTTGAGTGATGCTCAGCGTGTAATGTAATAAGAGACAATGAACATTCTAAATGCGATATTTTGAGTGGTGCCCAGCCTGTAATGTAATAAGAGACAATGAACATTCTAAATGCGATATTTTGAGTGATGCCTACCGTGTAATGTAATAAGAGACAATGAACATTCTAAATGCGATATTTTGAGTGATGCCTACCGTGTAATGTAATAAGAGACAATGAACATTCTAAATGCGATATTTTGAGTGATCGCCAGCGCGTACAGTGATACACATCGGACCGACTTGTAGGGAAGATACACCCTTGAGACTTGAGCAATCTTCAGGAAAATGTAAAACCAAATTAGAAAAAGTAACACAGACAAATAAATTTGCAAACACAACCAGCGAGCTACTGTAACCCAGCACCATGTACGTGTTTCTTCGCAATGTGTGAGGTTGTTTGACTTGGAACATGCGATGTGACTCCTAACAGTAACATCTACTGGAAAACAAACAATAAAAACTAAGATTCCACGTTTGAATCAAATCAGTGGGTATATTGAAATGTCATTTATCAATATCATCAGGTACCGGGCTTGCTGGCATAGGTGATCATGTCTCTCCACAACTTTCGATCACGACAGTTATTTATCATTACTGTTGTTGACCTGCCAAGCCATTCTCTTAATTTAAGCTGTCTGGTATCTTTTCTCTTTACTTCCCTATATCTATTCGTCCCTCAAATTTCCCAGTTGTTACAATATATTCCAGCTGTTCTCTTCTCATTACATGGCCAAAAAATGATGATTGTTTCTTCCTAATATTGGAAATTTGCTCTCTTTTTGCTTTGTCCTCTTTCGGAACGTTTTCATTACTCTTCTTAGCTGTCCATGATATTCTCAAAATTCTTCTATAAAACAACATTTCTACAGACTCCAGTGATTTTCTTGTCTCTTGTCCTATTGCCCATGTTTCACATCCATATGTTAAGACTGGCTCTACATAACATTTAATTACTCTTTTTCTTGTTTCTGTTGTCAAAAATGGATTAAATAGTATCTTCCTCATTTTTTGGAAAGCTGCTTTTGCCTGAGCCATTCTGCATCTCACCTTTGTTGTGCATCTTGCATCTGGGGTTAAAAAAGTTTCCAAATATTGAAATTCATTTACACAATCATGAAAGTCATTAGTGAAAAGAAAATCAGTGAAGCTGGAATTTAAACTAGAAATAAAAACAGTATTTGTTTTTTTTTCATAATTATTTAAATTTTATCATTACAAATTGATTTTTATTGAGGACACGAGTTTGAATAATTGACTCGCCTTCTTAGCGTTCACAGGCTATGAGGGTGTGCCCCATCAAGTCCAGCTCCCTTGTCGTGGGGATGGGGCTTAACAGTCACCAGGGACTGAAAGCCAAGACTTCCTACACTCGAGAAAGACCACAAGTCTGCTCTAGCAGAGTTTAAGTGGCTGAATACGGAGGCAACCAGTCAAAAAGCGCGCCATAGCAATCAGGATGCCACGCACTCATGCAACACTACAGACACAACTATACGGGCCACTGCAAGAGTTATAAACAACAATAACATTTATACAGGAAACGACATCGCAAACATAGACAACACTTCAGGCGAACGGAAGATAGATAGATAGATAGATAGATAGATAGATAGATAGATAGATAGATAGATAGATAGATAGATAGATAGATAGATAGATAGATAGATAGATAGATAGATAGATAGATAGATAGATAGATAGATAGATAGATAGATAGATAGATAGATAGATAGATAGATAGATAGATAGATAGATAGATAGATAGATAGATAGATAGATAGATAGATAGATAGATAGATAGATAGATAGATAGATAGATAGATAGATAGATGGATATATGTGGGTGTGGATGTGTTGTATCACTAGTTGTCTACATAGCTGCGAAATCTACATCTTTCGGCCCGAAACATCCGTCTTCGGTCTGAATGAGTAGATTTGATTATGAATTTTTGTTGAAATAGTGGCCAGTTTTGGAACACCTCTTTCCGATGTGTAGCTGTTAAGAGTTCTTTAACGTGCGCGAGTGTACACGAGATCTCCTGTTTTTCTCCTTCTTTAGAGAAGGCTAGACATCGGATCGCACTACCCAAAAACTAGGGGAGGGTAAAGTCAAGAAGAGGTCACGGATTCGATTTTTGAAGAATTCGCACTGCCTGAGACGGCGATCGAGTTCGGGCCTTCTTGTCCAAAGGCTGACGTCAGAATAATTGACAAAAATCAAGAGTCTAGTGGAATTTAGAAATATGGATTGTTAGAATCCCGCCTAGAATTAGCCGCCTTGAAGATCATGGCATCTGTCAACATCGAGCAGAGGCTACCTTCCCTTCTGTTCCAGGGTCTAGTCCTTGCACCAATCGGGTATGCGCTGGCAGTTCTTACAGTCAGTGAGACGCAAATTGACAACCTGGAGAAAATACTGAATGTTGCTGTTGTTGTTGTTGTTGTTGTTGTTGTTGTTGCGTTCGCCAGCTTTCAACTCTGACGAAGACACTAGGAACTGAAATTTGCGTGTTAATCCATTTTTCCCTGGCAGCCGTGTGCACAGGGGTCCCTCGCCGCACAGGCAGATAACTCCGACTTTGGAGGTACTCATGTTTTTTTCCGTCGATGAGTAACGGACGTTTCAGGCCGGGCCTCGCTGCTGAGACCAGGGGTGGTTATCGCAGAGAGAAATCATAAATCAAAATCCCAACCGGTGTAGCCGAGATTTGAACCCACAACCTCTCTGTCCCGAGGCCGGCGTCTTGCCTCGAGACCAACCAGTTCCCCCATGAACTTGGAATATGAGGAAACTACAACAAGGAACACTTTTCATGCATAGCCTGCAATGGTTCCTGCCGCCTATCCACCATATACCAGAAGTTCACGTCCTCCCGAAAGTGATGACCGTCACATTTCTTTAAAAATGCATAGCGCTTGATGATGTTAGGCAATCGTTGTTGACTCCAATTTCGAACATATAAACACACAGTTAGTCAGATTATCCCCGTCGCACATCAAACAACAGACCGTAAGATTAGCGTACGGCCGGTCTAGGAATTTACGATGAACCATTAAAATGACGTACAACACATAACAATGTCGCAAGCACAGCAATGACGCGCCCTTTAGATTCTTGATTACTATAGTGAATGTAGCCAATGACGGATAGAACACGGTGCAAATTCACTAAAGAGATAAAACTGCGGCTGATGAAGCAGTTCACATTAATGAGAACATATAAAAAGCTTGCGTCAAGCAAATCCATCAACGGTCATGAACAGCACCAATGTGACGTAAAGCGCAGAACAAGCCTAGACGATGGAAGGTCGCATTCACAACACTTGATTTTTCGAAAGTGAAATATTGCCGGCGTACGACATTGTTTTATCGGCGTAGATGTAATAAGTAGATCATCATCTTGACTTTAACGCATAGGAGTGCAATGGAGAATCGAAATTAATCAGACATCGAATGCACTTTCTGCGGCGAACGAGAGAATGAATGACGCCATGCGCATTATCTGGGGGTGTACGAGGGACACTCCCTGTGTAGCAATGAGGTATCGTATTGACTTTCCAACCATGGATGACAGAATCAAGATCTGGAGGGCACGAGAATGCCTGAAGATTAGTGCAGATAAAGGGCATCCATTGCACCCCGAGCTCAACACAGGGAAAGGTGTCAGGCTTAAAAGAGGCAAATCATGGTTGGGCCGAGCAGAAGATGTCATCAAACAGGTCTGTGGGTTTAGCAATATCAACACTGGCGAGGAGTGGATACCGGTGCCTACGTCATTCAGGGGCACATTCTCGTGTATTGCCACACTCAACAAGAAAAAGTATAGAACAGAACTCAGTTCTTGTTAATGCGAAGAACAACACACTCGGCAGGCAAAATAGTCAAAGAAGACAGTGGTACATACTTTATGACAACGAGTAGCATGACGATGGAGGTGATGGCAGTGATCAAGGCATTCAAATGGTTAGAGTCACAAGACTACACCCACGCATGTATATTAATTGATTCTGTGAGCATGATAACATAAAGTGGAGACAAAACTATATGGGCCACTGCAAGAATTACAAAAGACAGTAAAATGTATACAGGAAACGACATTGCAGATATAGACAATACTTCAGGCGAACGAAAGATAGATAGATAGCAGGTAATTGGTAGTGTCCTTGCAGAAGTTAAAAATACGTAGGGTCAACTTTGTCTACGTCCCTGGGCATGCGGGAGTACGGGGAAATGATAGAGCGGACAAGACGACTAGCTGCGCTGTTGTTGAAGACGGTCAACCAATGGATCGGGTGGACATCATCAATACCCTCCGGGAGGTGAGACGGACACAGGACTTCAGCAAACATGAGTCCACGTCACTCGTTCGGTTGAAAGAGATAGAAGTTAAGATGGGCACAGCCAGAAATGAGAAACTTAGTGGCTTATATGAAAATGTATCAATCAACACAGAAAAGGAATCGTCAGTCGCTGGACACTGCGAGATTTGCCGAGGAGATCTGAGCACCTATGAACATGTTCGGAGTGCGATGAAGTAGGCCCTCAAATAACTCAATAACTCAACAAGAATACGTGTCGAGCTTTATAAAAAAAAAGCGTTGGAAATACATCGATCATGGAGGCGAATGCGCGCCACACAGCAGCAATGATGGATAAAAATGTCATCGACCCGCAGCTGATGGCTTGCGCCAGGATCGGTGAACCAGAACCATCCAGACCCTGCTCCACCTCTCCGTGGTTCCTCCCATAATAGACGAACCTGTCTAGTCTGGCCAAGCGAGTTGGGATCAAAGAGGGAAGACAACCCGGTACTCAAAAATGTCGTGCTGAAGTCGGATGCGTTGGGCCGAATTCGCAAATATCACAGTTATACTGCAAACTATAACACAACGCAGACACGCCCACCTAACGTCCTTTTAAAGACGGATAACGAGGAAGTGTAGTCCTTTAGTCATCGAGCGAACGCAAGCAAGCAATCCTATCGGTGATGTGCTGAGAATTAATGAAGAAAGACTTCTCTATCAGGCATTCACGTGGAAACCATCTGGTAAAAGAAAACAAAGTAGACCCAGAGAATGGTTAAGCAGAACATTTACCAGTTAAGGCTTAACCATGTGACTAAAGAACAAGCAAAACCTACAAGAACTTGCAGTAAATCGTCACTCGTGTAGAACTATGACTTTCTTCTGACATGCCATCCGTTGCAATACTAAACACAACAAGAACGGCGTACACAAGTCACCAATAACCACTTTGAACTTACCGTAACTTTTGCGGCTCATATCCGTGAGCAATGTTGTCATACCAGTCCACTCGCTGGGCTGAATGTTCCACTGCATTGCGTTGAACTTGTCAATCTTTAGGCGGTGCTGTGGAGGAGGTTATTGTATGTTTAGTGTTTCATTGAAGTATTTGATTGTTATGTTTCATTGTTGGAAGTCAATGTTTGTAGTAGTAGTTGTAGTTAGTCTGTGACCCCGGTATCACTGCAAACGAATGAAAATCCATAATTGCTCAACCGCCCGTGCCAGTGGAATCATCCGAATTAACATCTCATCTCATTAAAGGATTCAAAGAAAGGAAGCTGCAGTCCCCATCATAGCAGCTACAGCACACACCAAAAGATATCAGGCGTAACCGCACCGAAATTGAACACAGCCAAACTGTCCTTCGCCATACGATATCATCATTCATCGTAAGTAATCCGAATATCGAAGCACGATCCGGAGGAAAAAACGGAATTACGGTGTGCATAGAGCACTAGACTCGGTAGCTCCTGCAACAAGCTGGACTTCAAATATGAGGAAACTGCAACAAAGAACACTTTTCAAACTGAGCTTCAGCGGTTCGTGCCGCCTATCCGCCATATTGAACGGAAGTCTATGTTTGTTTTACTGTAGAACATCAATGTCGTGTTTGATTGTTTGATGTCTATGTTATTTTTTTTGTATTCAAACAAGCAAGAACCGAAGAAAAATTGAAATCAAGGAGATGTGCTAACGAGTACTGGTCAAATCCGTGTTTTATGATCCAGAAAGCTGCTGAGCTGGGCTATTCACGAACAATGCATAACAAAATAAAGATGGCTCTAGGACCAAACATCGCAATGATTCCTTCCTTAAAGAATGCAAACTATGAATTTAACAGGTCTTCCTTGAGTGAATACTCTAAATGGCATAACAACATTCGAGGCAGTGCTGATATCAAATTCAGAAGACAAAAGACGCAGAAGAAAGTAGACGGGGCTAGGCACCACAAATACATCTTGTTCGTTCTGTGGCCTGATCTGTCTATCCAATATTGGCAGATTCAGCCACGGGAGAAGCTGTTCAACAAAGCAGCATCTAGCATAAGACACTACACTTTTTACCAAACCACTGACTTACCACGATTTCTCGTTACCAAACGTCTATCAAGACACCTAAATCCATATTTACATATGTTTTACTGTAGAGCATCGGTTCTCTGTTTGATACTTGAATGTCTATGTTAAGTTTTACTGTAACTTCTCTATTATGTTGTGTTATGTTATATTATTTTGTATTATGTTATATTATGTTACAATCATCACCGCACTCTGGGACATCCATAGGTGCCCTGATCGTCTCCTTGAAATACTTAGAACCTACGAGGTGAACACTAACCAGCGTGCACGAATTCCGTTGTACGATCTCATGTGCACAAATTGTATCGATGCATCACCGGTCATCTTTCAGTGCATGAAATCTGACTCCAGAGTGACGTCATCGGCTGAGAATACTCGGGTCTCGCTGACAGATGAAGATTTTTGCTCACCTCATAGACGTTATGTGACGACAATCGTGTCCGACCGGGCATTAAGAGGAGGTATAAGAAGAGGAGAAGAGGAGGAGGAGAAAAAAAGGAGGAGATGGGGAGAAAAAGAAGAGGAGGAGGAGAAGAAAAAAAGGAGGAGATGGGGAGAAAAATAAGAGGAGGAGAAGGAGGAGGATAAGAAGAAGAGGAGGAGATGAGGAGGATAAGAAGAAAGGGAGGATAATGAGGAGGATGAGAATAATGAGGAGGATAAGAAGAAGAGGAGGATAATGAGGAGGGTGACAAGAAGAGGAGGATAATGAAGAGGATAAGAAGAAGAGGACGATAATGAGGAGGATAAGAAGAAGAGGAGGATAATGAGGAGGATAAGAAGAAGAGGACGATAATGAGGAGGATAAGAAGAAGAGGACGATAATGAGGAGGATAAGAAGAAGAGGAGGATAATGAGGAGGATAAGAAGAAGAGGACGATAATGAGGAGGATAAGAAGAAGAGGACGATAATGAGGAGGATAAGAAGATGAGGACGATAATGATGCGGGTGAGAAGAAGAGGAAGATAATGAGGAGGATAAGAAGAAGAGGACGATAATGAGGAGGATAAGAAGAAGAGGACGATAATGAGGAGGATAAGAAGAAGAGGACGATAATGAGGAGGATAAGAAGAAGAGGACGATAATGATGAGGGTGAGAAGAAGAGGAAATTGAGAAGGATCAGGAGAAGTTCAGAATCAGCTAAAAATGAAAACAACAACTTAACACAATGCGAAAAAGGCAACTGTCATTTTTTTTTTGACATGTGAAGAGACAATACATTTCTAAAAGTCATCTTGGAAAGGAAAGTATAAGGTAGGCGAGGCAGAGGCAGACCCATACTAAAGTGGACTTATAACTTCAAAGAGTACTCATGGGAACCTACGACAACGTACACCATCAAGACAACAGAGCAAAATGGCGCTTCATGGTAGCCAGTTTTAGATGTGGAGACGGCATCCTATAAAAGAAAGTCTAATCTATCTCTCTCTCTCTCTCTCTCTCTCTCTCTCTCTCTCTCTCTCTCTCTCTCTCTCTCTCTCTTTTTACTGAAATGCATCGTTAGCAATAAATAAAAATCCACACAAAAAAAACGTTGAATTGACTGTAAACACGTTCAAAAAAGTGATTAAACGTTCCATACAATCAAGTTTTGTTTATTTCCGTAGTCCGTGCATTTTTGTCCGGAACGGCTGAACAACTAAACAATTCAGGACTCTGTAAGCGGTCACAAGCGGGCATTCAAGATGGGGGGAGTGGGGGGGGGGTGGGTTACAATTAGTCGAGGAGCTGAATGTTAGGGCAGAGCAATGACATTCGTGTATGGCACGTTAAGGCGATCCATATAAGTAATTTAATATGACAATAACAATAACATAAGTAATAATAACAATAATTATAACATTAAGAACAATAACAATTGTTACAACAAGAAAGAACAACAAGAAGAATAACAATGATAACATTATAATATAACATAATAATAATAATATAACATTAAGTATAATAAATTATAATCACAAACAAGCTCGTTCTCTTTCCTGTCGTTCACTCTCTCTCTCTCTCTCTCTCTATCTCTCTCTCTCTCTTTTTCTCACACACACATACGCACTCTTCCTCTCTCTCTCTCTCTCTCTCTCTCTCAGTAAAAAAAAAGAAGAAAACTAACCAGAAACACAATTAAACAGAAGGAGAAGGTTGTCAAGATTAAGAAGGATAGAAGAAGAAGTTGACGAAGATTGGGAGAATTAAGATAAGGAAGAGTATGAAGATTTGGTAAAAGAAGAAGATTTTCAAGGTTAAGAAGATGAAAAAAGGGAAGAAGACGAAGAGAAAGAATATTAAAGCGAGGACGAAGATCATTAAGATGTAGAAAAAGGGAAGAAAAAATATAATTATAAAATTTAGAGAAAGAGGAAGAAGAGTAGGGGAAGAAAAAGGGGAGGAGAGAGAAGGAGGAGGAGGAGAGAGAAGGAGGAGGAGGAGAGAATAGAAAGAGGAGGAGAGAAGAAGAGGAGGAGAGAGAAGGAGGAGGAGGTGGAGAGAGTAGAAGGAGGAGGTGGAGAGAGAAGGAGGAGGAGGAGAGAAAAGGAGAAAGAGGAGGAGGAGAGAGAAGGAGGAGGTGGAGAGAGAAGGAGGAGGAGGTGGAGAGAGTAGAAGGAGGAGGTGGAGAGAGTAGAAGGAGGAGAAAGGAGAAGAAGGAGGAGGTGGAGAGAGTAGAAGGAGGAGGTGGAGAGAGAAGGAGGAAGAGGAGGAGGAGAGAGAAGGAGGAGGTGGAGAGAGTAGAAAGAGGAGGAGAGAAAAGGAGGAGGAGGAGAGAGAAGGAGGAGGAGGAGAAAGAAGAAGGAGGAGGAGAGAGGAGGAGGAGGTGGAGAGAGTAGAAGGAGGAGAAAGGAGAAGGAGGAGGAGGTGGAGAGAGTAGAAGGAGGAGGTGGAGAGAGAAGGAGGAGGAGGAGAGAGAAGGAGAAAGAGGAGGAGGAGAGAGAAGGAGGAGGTGAAGAGAGGAGGAGGAGAAAGAAGAAGGAGGAGGAGAGAGGAGGAGGAGGTGGAGAGAGTAGAAGGAGGAGAAAGGAGAAGGAGGAGGAGGTGGAGAGAGTAGAAGGAGGAGTTGGAGAGAGAAGGAGGAGGAGGAGAGAAAAGGAGAAAGAGGAGGAGGAGAGAGAAGGAGGAGGTGGAGAGAGTAGAAGGAGGAGAAAGGAGAAGGAAGAGGAGAGAGGAGGAGGAGGTGGAGAGAGTAGAAGGAGGAGAAAGGAGAAGGAGGAGGAGGTGGAGAGAGTAGGAGGAGGTGGAGAGAGAAGGAGGAGGAGGAGAGGAAAGGAGAAAGAGGAGGAGGAGAGAAAAGGAGGAGGTGGAGAGAGTAGGAGGAGAAAGGAGAAGGAGGAGGAGGTGGAGAGAGTAGAAGGAGGAGGTGGAGAGAGTAGAAGGAGGAGAAAGGAGAAGGAGGAGGAGGTGGAGAGAGTAGAAGGAGGAGGTGGAGAGAGTAGAAGGAGGAGAAAGGAGAAGGAGGAGGAGGTGGAGAGAGTAGAAGGAGGAGGTGGAGAGAGTAGAAGGAGGAGAAAGGAGAAGGAGGAGGAGGTGGAGAGAGTAGAAGGAGGAGGTGGAGAGAGAAGGAGCAGGAGGTGGAGAGAGTAGAAGGAGGAGGTGGAGAGAGTAGAAGGAGGAGAAAGGAGAAGGAGGAGGAGGTGGAGAGAGTAGAAGGAGGAGGTGGAGAGAGAAGGAGGAGGTGGAGAGAGAAGGAGGAGGAGGTGGAGAGAGTAGTAGGAGGAGGTGGAGAGAGTAGAAGGAGGAGAAAGGAGGAGGAGGTGGAGAGAGTAGAAGGAGGAGAAAGGAGAAGGAGGTGGAGAGAGTAGAAGGAGGAGGTGGAGAGAGAAGGAGGAGGAGGTGGAGAGAGTAGAAGGAGGAGGTGGAGAGAGTAGAAGGAGGAGAAAGGAGGAGGAGGAGGAGGTGGAGAGAGTAGAAGGAGGAGGTGGAGAGAGAAGGAGGAGGAGGAGAGAAAAGGAGAAAGAGGAGGAGGAGGAGGTGGAGAGAGAAGGAGGAGGAGGTGGAGAGAGTAGAAGGAGGAGGTGGAGAGAGTAGAAGGAGGAGGTGGAGAGAGTAGAAGGAGGAGGTGGAGAGAGAAGGAGGAGGTGGAGAGAGAAGGAGGAGGTGGAGAGAGAAGGAGGAGGAGGTGGAGAGAGTAGAAGGAGGAGGTGGAGAGAGTAGAAGGAGGAGGTGGAGAGAGTAGAAGGAGGAGGTGGAGAGAGTAGAAGGAGGAGGTGGAGAGAGAAGGAGGAGGTGGAGAGAGTAGAAGGAGGAGGTGGAGAGAGTAGAAACAGGAGGTGTAGAGAGTAGAAGGAGGAGAAAGGAGAAGGAGGAGGAGGTGGAGAGAGTAGAAGGAGGAGAAAGGAGAAGGAGGAGGAGGTGGAGAGAGTAGAAGGAGGAGGTGGAGAGAGTAGAAGGAGGAGAAAGGAGAAGGAGGAGGAGGTGGAGAGAGTAGAAGGAGGAGGTGGAGAGAGAAGGAGCAGGAGGTGGAGAGAGTAGAAGGAGGAGGTGGAGAGAGTAGAAGGAGGAGAAAGGAGAAGGAGGAGGAGGTGGAGAGAGTAGAAGGAGGAGGTGGAGAGAGAAGGAGGAGGTGGAGAGAGAAGGAGGAGGAGGTGGAGAGAGTAGAAGGAGGAGGTGGAGAGAGTAGAAGGAGGAGAAAGGAGGAGGAGGTGGAGAGAGTAGAAGGAGGAGAAAGGAGAAGGAGGAGGAGGTGGAGAGAGTAGAAGGAGGAGGTGGAGAGAGAAGGAGGAGGAGGTGGAGAGAGTAGAAGGAGGAGGTGGAGAGAGTAGAAGGAGGAGAAAGGAGGAGGAGGAGGAGGTGGAGAGAGTAGAAGGAGGAGGTGGAGAGAGAAGGAGGAGGAGGAGAGAAAAGGAGAAAGAGGAGGAGGAGGAGGTGGAGAGAGAAGGAGGAGGAGGTGGAGAGAGTAGAAGGAGGAGGTGGAGAGAGTAGAAGGAGGAGGTGGAGAGAGTAGAAGGAGGAGGTGGAGAGAGAAGGAGGAGGTGGAGAGAGAAGGAGGAGGTGGAGAGAGAAGGAGGAGGAGGTGGAGAGAGTAGAAGGAGGAGGTGGAGAGAGTAGAAGGAGGAGGTGGAGAGAGTAGAAGGAGGAGGTGGAGAGAGTAGAAGGAGGAGGTGGAGAGAGAAGGAGGAGGTGGAGAGAGTAGAAGGAGGAGGTGGAGAGAGTAGAAACAGGAGGTGTAGAGAGTAGAAGGAGGAGAAAGGAGAAGGAGGAGGAGGTGGAGAGAGTAGAAGGAGGAGAAAGGAGAAGGAGGAGGAGGTGGAGAGAGTAGAAGGAGGAGGTGGAGAGAGAAGGAGAAAGAGGAGGAGGAGAGAGAAGGAGGAGGTGGAGGAAAGAAGGAGGAGGAGAGAAGGAGAGAGAAGAAGAAGAAGAGAAGAAGGTGGAGGAGAGGAAGAAGAAAAAGACTTTTAGGCAGAAGAAGACTTAGGAAAAAAGCAAGGGAAGGAGGAGACAAAGAAAACTAATAGGAAGAAGATAAAGGAGAAGCAATTTAAGTGGAAGAGCAATAAGAAGAAGATTATCAAGTCTAATGAGAAGTAGAAGAGAAGAGGAGGAAGAAGGACAAACTAGGCAAAATGACATAAATCATACATTTACTATAAATATCTCGGTATAATCAGAGTACATATCTACAAGAAGAAGAGGTGTCCCAAATAGCTTCACAATATTTACATTTTGTTTGTGAAATTACCACAGAAATTCTGTTTTCGTGTATTCTATAAATTACTTCTTTATTTCCCTGCCACGCTCATGCGCCATAAGTGACGTATTCTTCAGATTGCACGAGAGATTAGTCGCACGAATGTAGATATTTAGTGTGAACATTGAGACAGAATATGGAAATAACGAAATGTTGTTTTAAAAATAAAATATTGGACAAGTATATGTGTGTTGGATGTAGATCAAGGTTGTCAGGTGGGGTTTGGTTTATATTCTGACGAGTTCATTATGTTCAGTTTTGTGGGGAAACGTTTGTGGGTGGGGGGAGAGGGGTAAATAGAACGTGTACAGACGTCACTATGACGAGGGGGTTAACTCTTTCTGTACGTTTCGACGCACCGTGCGCTATGCCGATTTCTGTTATGTACATTTAGCCGCACAGTGCGTCACTCTCAATTTGATTAGTGCAAACTGTCATCAAACCATATTCTTTTTATATGTCTTGTATCATCGTATATCTTGATGTGTGTCAATGTTAGTCATGTCTCGTATTGCTGTGTACATGCCTGTGTTATTCACATCTCATATCTTTGTGTGTGCATGTCTGTGTTAGTCACCTCTAGTGACTCGGGCAGATGGTGCTCGTAAACCTGGGAGGGCCGACCATCTAAGGGCAGAATCCCCCTTCAGAAAAGACAATCTGCTGCCTTGCAGGAAGATTTGGGACAATCAAAGGCTAAGGAATGCAAACCTGAATAAAATGCTGGCTGAAATCGGATGCACTGGGTCACTGGCGCAGAACACAGTGCAACGTTTTAACGGGTGTTCGGTCAGAGTTCGATCTGGCAGACTCTAATTGTGATGTTCTGTCTGTGGGGGCGATCAACACACTTAACCTGACAGCTGACTTCATGTGAGAGTCTGGAATCCTACTCTGATTGAGTCCTGATTGCAAAGAGAGAGAGAGAGAGAGAGAGAGAGAGAGAGAGTATCATCGTGGTATTGGTGAAATGTAATTCCTTGTTTCATTATCTAAAGTTTTATTATTAACATGTTAAGGGTTAGATAAATATCAAAATGTAGATTCATATTTTAAAACATGACAAATTTTGTCTCTGAAATCTCTAAAGTTAAATTGCTAAAAACATTCATTACTGATAGAGTTAATGTACTTGTGAGCGACCTGGTTGCCCGAGGTTCGATTCGCGATTGTAAGGAAATCATTGAGTTGTTGAGTTATTTGATAAGTCTTCTTCATCATCATCGAGTGCCGTCTCCACAACGAAGGTTGGCTACCATGGAGCGCCATTCTGCTCTGTCTCTTGCTTTTGATGGTGCAGGTTGTCATAGACTAATTTGTCCATCTTTTGATGTTACTAGTCCATGTTAGTCTTGGCCTGTCTCTGCCTCTTTTACCTTGTATTTTCCCCTCCAGGATTACTTTTAGTAGGCTGTTGTTTTCTGGCATATATTGGTTTGTTTACTTCTGTGTACTTTTCTATTAATGTTCTCATGCAGAATATGGCTTCTTTTGTCCCGCTATTTTTCCTAAATCTAAATTGCTGCTCATCTAATTCAGTATTGATTTTGTTCTGAATCCTTCCTTGTATAACTTTTAGCAAGATTTTTGTAACATGGCTCATTAGGCTTATTGTTCTAAAGTCACTGCATTCAACTGCACCATTCTTTTTAGGCAATGCAATGAAAGTCAATGTTTTTAGTTCATTTGGTATGTATCCTGTATGGTATATATCATTGCATATGTCTGTAATCACTTCAAAGCCAAAATCTTCTAGTGCCTGTATCATCTCTATCTGTACGCTGTCAGGTCCTGCTGCTTTTCCCTGTTTCATTGTTTTAATAGCTTTTTCCACATCAGATTTTAAGATTTTATAGCCTGATGTACATTTTATAACTGGTTTCTTGTCCCTTTGATAATGAAATAGTTCTGTTATATATTCGTGCCATCTATCTATAATATCTTTATTGTCTATTTTTCCTTTTTTGTCTGCAATGCATCCACCTTCTGTGGCTTTTTTATTTTGATTAGTCAAGAAGTCTTCTTATAAGCACACTAAGTTTCTGGATGTGTCCATCTTAACCCCCATCTCAGGGGGCCTCGGTAGCCTAGTAAGGAAAACCACTCGACTGGGCTACCGACGTTCGGAAAACCCGTGTTCGATTCTCGCTGGAAGCAGTGTGAGTTGTAAACGAGGTAAGAAAAAAAAATACACCCACGGTCGACCCAGTCGCTGGAAAAAATAGGTATACCAGGGAAGTTTACATCGTGAGTTTCGATGCTTGAAGCGACACTATCCAGAAGTCTCCGAACACTTCTGGATAGGCGACCGAGCACATACTGGTGAAAACTCGCGTTCCAAGACGCCGATCCAAGTATTGTACTTACCTTTACTTGCGCGCGTTAAAGATTATTTGACAGTTAAAACCGAAAAGAGAAGCAAAATTGGGCAACAAACCTACACACACTGTGGATTGTGGACACCATTTCAAGCCTCTTACTTTACCTTTACCTTAACTTCCATCTCTTTCATCCGAAGAAGTGACGTGGACCACATTTCAAAGGCTTCAATTTTCTGTTCTGTTTTCTTGTCTAGTGTCCATGTTTCTGCACCATATAAGAATGGTGAGAAGATATAACATTATTTTTCTATTCGTAGTTTTAGCCCTGGTATTATTTGTTTTGATGTTAGTATATTTTTCATGACATTAAAATTACTTTTTGCCATTCCTATTCATTTATTTATTTCAGTTGTACATTTTCCATCACTGGTTATAGTATAGGGTGTCTCTTTAATGACTGTGCATTTTTTGTTGTTGAAATAATTACGCACCTAAATTTTATCTATGTATGACGTAATAGTTGAAGCACCATTTACGTGTTCATTTAAACATCACTGCTACATGATAGATCTGGCTTACAATGGTGTTAACACAACTTTATTGTGTTAATACCAACATTACCCATTATAAGCTCGCCGATAGCAGTCAAGTATATTTGAATAATACCATTTATTTTACAATTTGTGTGACGTGACGTTTTTCTTCCGAGAGTATAAATTCACTGCACTGCGACTTTAGAAACACCCTGTATAACCAAGGTAAGTGTAGCTCTGAACTTTCTCTAGGTCAATGAGTTAAGCACACATATAAATCAATAAAACGTTACATACTATGCGTGGATGTGAGTAGAGCTGCAGAGAACATTGTAAAATGGTATTAAGCATCTAAACTAGTAGAGTGATGAGACAAACTACAACGCTTCGGCAAACGTCTTCATCGGGGTAACATAAGAGATACAGAAAGATACAGAGATAAAGAAAATCACACACACACAAATTTTGTTTTGTGTGTGTGTGTCTTTTTATTAATATCTTTTGCGAAACGTCATACTTTGTCTCGTCTGTGTACTTGTTTAACTGTTTCTTCTTCTTTCCTTACTCATTTGCTTTTCAGCGTCGAGGGGAGATATAATTTCCGGTCTTTTTCTCTTCTGTTGGCCTTTCCTGCTGTTCATCATCATTGAGTGCCGTCTCCACATCGAAGGTTGGCTACCATGGAGCGCCATTCCGCTCTGTCTCTTGCTTTGATAGTGCAGGTTGTCATAGACTGACTTGTCCATTTTTTTATGTTACTCGTCCATGTTAGTCTTGGTCTGCTTCTGCCTCTTTTACCTTGTATTTTCCATTCCAATATTAGTTTTATTAGGCTGTTGAGGCTTTTAACATGACCCAAAAATTTCATTTGTCTTGCTCTAATTGTGTTTAGTAGTTCTCTTTTTATTTTTAGTTGTTTTAAAACTTCCTCTTTTGTTTTCTTTTCTTTCATCCAATTCTAACTATTCTTCTATATATCCACATTTCAAAGGCTTCAATTTTCTGTTCTGTTTTCTTGTCTAATGTCCATGTTTCTGCACCATATAAGAATGGTGAGAAGATATAACATTTTGTTATTCTTAGTTTTAGCCCTGGTGTTACTAGTTTCGATGTTATAGTATATTTTTCATGACATTCCAATTATTTTTTGCCATACCAATTCTTTTGTTTATTTCAGTTGTACATTTTCCATCACTGGTTATAGTATGTCCCAGGTAGTTGCAGTTCTGAACTGTTTCCTGTGATTCGTGTGGCACATTTCATCTCGGTGATGATTATTTTTCTTATTGTTCTTGCATCTAGGGTCCAGGTCTGGCATTGGTAGTATAAAGTTGGGATGAAGATTGTATTGTAGAGTGCACGTTTTGCCTCTTGAGTTATTTCCTTCTATAGCTTCTTGATACCATTTAATGATTTTTTTTTTTTACACATAAGGGACTCTTTAGTATTTTAGTCAACACAACATACTCAAAACAAACTACATCATAACTAAATCTGAGGATATCAAAGTGTTATATTTACTCGACACTTGTATGGTTCAGAAACATGGACATGAAATACAAAAATAGAGATGAAAATGGCAGCCTCTGAAATGTGGATTTATAAAGGAATGAGGCATATCAAACATGGTCATTGATCAAGGTCCGCACAAAGAAGATCATTATCGTCATCATCATCATGTGTCATATCGGTTGGCGTAGGCGATCATGTCCTTTCATAATCTTCTATCTACAGTACATCGTATCAGTTCTGTTGTTGACTGTTTTCCATGCCATGACACCAAGCTATCCAGTATGTTCTCACATTGTCGTCCGCGATCTCTCTTTCCTTTTATTTTGCCAGTTGTAACCAAGTGTTCCAACTTTTCTCTTCTCCTGGTGTTCCCGAAAAATGTTGATTGTTTTTTTTCTGATGTTTTTTAGGAGCTCCCTTTTTGTATTGTCCTTTTCTAGAATTTCCTCGTTGGTCTTTTCAGCTCAGAAAGAAGATCACAACCTGCTAAATGAGATGCTTGAGAAAGATAAACAAACAACACAACGATAGATGAAATACCCAATGTGGAAATCTGAGAACAGATCGGAATTAAACCGTGTCTGTAATATATATATATATATATATTACCCTTTCGAGCCGAAGACGGCACATAGGGCAGAACCACATTCTCAAAAACAGAACGGCAGACATCACTGCTCTAAAATATATGGCGCTGTTTCCATAACAGTATTTTTTACAATGACAGCTTGTCAAGCCATCGATCAACCTCCTTAGTCGCCTCTTACGACATTCCTGGAAGGATATATATATATATATATATATATATATATATATATATATATATATATATATATATAAACAACAAATGAAATCGGTCGGACACTTGATAAGAATGAAACCGGGCGCAAAAAACATTGAAAGCTTTCTGCCTCAAAAAATCAGAACAGAGAACATGAAGGAGACCAAGAAAGAGACGAATACACAGAATAAAATACATGCGCAAGAAGAAAAACATGTCTATATCAACAGCGCTCAGAAATGTCACTACATCTAAAATGGAAGTAATGAAATGTGAAGGCAAAGTACACGAGTTTCCACCCATATATGCTAGGTTGCCTACCTAGAAGTGTTCGGAGACTTCTGGATAGTGTATTTGTACACGAGTTTCCACCCATATATGCTAGGTTGCCTACCTAGAAGTGTTCGGAGACTTCTGGATAGTGTTGCTTCGAGCATCGAGACTCATGATGCGAGACGGCATTCCTCACCTTCCCAGAGTACTAACCTGGTACCCATTTCTGTCAGCGGCTGGGTCGACCGCGGGGGTATTTTTTGTTTCCAACCACGAGTACAATTCACATTGCGTACAGCTAGAATCGAACACGGGTAGCCCAGTTCAGTGGTTTTCCCAAATTGTAATGGTGATATTTTTGCTTCAGTTTGAACTAAAAATCATGTTTTTTTTTCTGGTCGGGATTTTCGTTTACGGAGGCAGCCATGATCCAGTTATATATATGTTAGGAGCCAGTAGTGGGGTATGATAAACACTCCAAGGTATGGTGACAGCTTTACAAGGAAGGAACATAACACAACATAGTGTTATCACAACCCACTACTGGTTCCTTGCTACCAGCTTTACCGCAGCATTGCAATTATTTGCCTGTTCCGTATATATCTTACTACTGGAGTCAACGCGGATTTGGTGCCAGCGCATGGAGAACCTTCGTGCTGCAGGCGACGACCATTGATTGAAGTGTAATGGTACTCGGCCCTGTTATTGCCCTGTGATGTGACCACTGACTAGAGTAAGATCGTTCCCGATTCTATTATTATCTCGAGATAGGATCAGAGATCTGTGTTCGACTGCAAATTGATTAACGTAGGCACTACTTCTGAAAGTGAACACAGTAAATAGTTTTTATCACATTAAATAGGGCGACCTGACGTTGTACTGACTAGATCACTCATAAATAAACAACCTACCTTAGACAAACATTTCTTTCTTTGTTTTCTCTTTCTTTTTCGTTCCTTCTTTTTCTCTCTCTCTCTCTTTCTTTCTTTCTTTTTTCTTTCGTTTTTCCTTTCTTTCATCCTTTCCATCTTTTTTCTTTTTTTTTTCTTTTTTCTTTCTTTCTTTCTATTTTGTTCTTTCTGTCTTTCTTTTATTCATCTGCTGTTTCCTTGAATAACTGCAGGAGAAAGGAAGAATATATAAAATTATCTGCATTTCTGTAGATGTAATGTTTGCTAATGAGAAGGGAACAACTGGAATGTATTGTAACAACTGGAAAAATTGAGGGACGAAGAGATAGAGGGAAGCAAAGAGAAAAAATAACAGACAGCTTAAAAGAATGGCTTGGCAGAAGGTCAACAACAGAAATGATAAATAGCTGCCGAGATCGAAGGTTGTGGAGAGACATGATTACCTACGCCACTAGGCCCGGTACTTGATGATGATGATTGTTTGCTATATTTGGTCACTTCCCTCTTATAAGTAGTGTCGTTCTGAGGCGTATCTGGGTCGCTGTTACGACACAAATGTTTTGGGAACCACTAAGACAGAGAAACAACAGACAGACGTAGTATACAAACAAAACCTTGATATTCAGACATTCAGAGACAGACCTACCAGTATCTCAGCCTCCGTTTCCAGCCATACGGGCGAGGATGTAGTCACCAGCGTGATGGTATCCCAGCCGAAGAAATGGAGCACGTCCTCCAGGAATCCCGTCATCTGTTTGAAGCTGCTCGTCGTCCTGTGGAAGTTATGAATTTCTAGAAAAATGGAAAACAAAACAAAAAGTTTACAATGAAGAAAGTTTTCCACAAAATAACCTGCCTGTTCGCCTGTTCGCCTGTTCGCCTGATTTGACAAAGTACAGAACTGGTGGTATTTTTACTTCATCATCATCATGTGCCATACCGGTTAGCGTAAACGACCATGTCCTTCGACGGTTCTCTATAAACAGTAAAGTAAGTAAAGAGCCCCCGTCATGCCAAGTGGTGTATAGGGAATATGGTGTTAGTGACCATAAATTTTACAGACCTTTGGCACATGATTTTTGGGGTAATGTGGTTGGTATTACGCCCGTGCCGCTTTACATAGTAAAAAGTAAAGTACCCCCGTCACGCCAAGTGGCGTATAGGGAAATATGGTGTTAGTGGCCCTATATTTTACAGACCTTCAGCACATGATTTTTGGGGTAATGTGGTCAGTATTACGCCAGTGCTGCTTCACTTTCCCAGAAAAAAATCCGGTACCCATTTAAGGCTGGGTGAACCCGGAAGCCGTCGGTTGGGATCGAACCCTACCCCTTGTCCGTGGTAGTCCAGTTCACTAACCACTGAGCTATTCTATAAACAGTACATCGTATCAGTTCTGTTGACTGATTTCCATGCCATGACATCAAGATATGTAGAATTTTCTCTCTTTGTCGTCCGCGATATCTCTTTCCCTGTATTTTGCCAGTTGTAACCAAGTATTCAAACTTTCCTCTTGTCATGATGTACACCCAAAAATGTCGATTGTTTCTTTATAATGTTTTTAGGAGTTCCCTTTTTGTGTTGGCCTCTTTGAGAACTTCCTATTGGTCTTTTTAGCCATCCAGGGAACTTTCAACATTCTTATGAGAAATCCCCACTCTATTAATCTTCTTTTCATTTGTTTGTCTACTGTCCATGATTCGTTTCCAGAGGTAAGAATTGGCTCTATAAAGCACTGATGAACTCTTTCACTTCTATTGACATAGAATAATACGTTTTCCATTTTCTGAAATGCTAGACCAAGAAATATTTCATTTTAAAATGCTGCATCTTCTTTCTAATCACATTGAATGTATAATAAAGAAACAGGTGTATTTTATCTTCCCTGAAAAACACGCATGAGCTGATCAATTAAAGTGTGAAGGACAAAAAAGCTATATGTGGCATGGTCATTTTTGCGACAGCTAAATCGCCTATGTCGCCGTACCGAACACCATCTGGACAAGGAGCAGTGCTGTGTGACCTTTTAAGTGTTGTGGGGATGGTATCGGTTGTGATTGTGAGATCTTCTCCCAGCACTACATCCTTACACAATTCTGAGAGTGACCCTCGTATCCTGATTCTTACAGCCTCATTTCTTTGATCAGTCTGCTCAATGTAGGAGGACATGGCAAGCATGGCCTACCCTTTGCTCTCTTCAGATCTGTGACTGCGATTGTAAGGATGAGTTACTGGTCAGATTTCAATTCATTAAACTTAATTTAAGATGAACATTAGCTAATGATTCCCGTGTGTTACCGGGGCCTCATTATGAGGGAAGTAAAGAATAGTGACACTGTGACCTTCTAGACATGTCGTAAGAGGCGACTAAGGATGTTGATCGATGCTTGACAAGCTGTCATTGTAAAAAGTATTGTTATGGAAACAGAGCCATATATTTTAGAAGCAGTGATCTCTGCAATATGTGCCATTTTTGCACGCAAGGTTTCTGTTTTTGAGATTGTGGTTCTGCTCTATGTGCCGTCTTCGGCTCGAAAGGATATATAGATAGATAGATAGATAGATAGATAGATAGATAGATAGATAGATAGATAGATAGATAGATAGATAGATAGATAGATAGATAGATAGATAGATAGATAGATAGATAGATAGATAGATAGATAGATAGATAGATAGATAGATAGATAGATAGATAGATAGATAGATAGATAGATAGATAGATAGATAGATAGATAGATAGATAGATAGATAGATAGATAGATAGATAGATAGATAGATAGATAGATAGATAGATAGATAGATAGATAGATAGATAGATTGATTGATTAGATTATTTATACTGTTGCACGGTGTCAGATATGAGAGTGCCTATTGCTCGATCCTGTGGGTGTGCATGTATGTTTGCATGTATATGTGTATCTCTGATTGAGAGTGTGTGTGTGTGTGTGTAAGTGTGCATATGTGTTAGTGTTATTCGTCGGCTTATCCTCTTCTTCGTGCATCTAACAGCGGTCCACAAACGCTCAGGTCTCCTCCACAGCAAGTCCCGCAATGTATATGTGTGGATATGTGTGTAGGTGTATGATGTGTATATGTGTGGATGTGTGTGTGATGTGGCTATCTGTGTATTTGTGTAAGTGTAAGTGTGCATATATATGTATCTTTCTGTGTGTGTCTCTGTGAATGTGTGTGTACAAACGTGTATATGAATGCACGTGTGTAAGAGTACATGTGTTTATGTGCATGTATCTGTATGTGTTTCTATGTGCGTAAGCGTGCGCATATACGCATGTGTTTTTGTGCGTATATGTATGTATGTGTGTATGTTATATGTATGCATATATATAACCAATGTATGTATGTGTGCATGTATGTATATAAAATGTGTGTATGTATATATGTAATGTGTGTGTATGTATGCATGTACGTAATGTGTGCATGTGTTTGTATGTATGTATGTATGTATGTATGTATGTATGTATGTATGTATGTATGTATGTATGTATGTATGTATGTATGTAATGTGTGTATGTGTGCATGTACGTATGTAATGTGTGTGTATGCATTTATGTAATGTGTGTATGTATGTATGTACGTACGTGCGTACGTGTTCATGTATGTGTGTATGCAATGTGTGCATGTATGCATGTATGAATGTAGCGTGTGTATGAATGCATGCGTATGTATGTGTGTATGTATATATGTATGTGCTATGTTTATATGTGTGCGTGTTGGTATTTATGAATGTGCGTTTGTCCGTATGTGGGCAAATTATGGGTGCGAGCTCGATAATTCACCAAAAAGAAGATATAATCCAACCTGGCAAACGTGGGATAGAGTGTCTGGTCCGATAGCTTGCTCTCCTCACAGCCGTAGCTAACCATAGGGATAGCCCATCGTCCCGCTACTAGTCCGGCTGTCTCACACACATTGTCACATGACGGTCCTAAAAATAGACACAAACACGCTATTCATGTAGACAGCATCGCGAAAAGTATCTTGTCAACAAAACAATATAGATTAACGTTTAGGATAGCATGAAGAGCTATAAAGATTAACGTTTATTATATCATGAAACGATATAAAGATTAATGTTTATTATATCATGAAACGATATAAAGATTAACGTTTATTATATCATGAAACGATATAAAGATTAACGTTTATTATATCATGAAACGATATAAAGATTAACGTTTATTATATCATGAAACGCTATAAAGATTAACGTTTATTATATCATGAAACGATATAAAGATTAACGTTTATTATATCATGAAACGATATAAAGATTAACGTTTATTATATCATGAAACGATATAAAGATTAACGTTTATTATATCGCGACACGATATAAAGATTAACGTTTATTATATCATGAAACTATATAAAGATTAACGTTTATTATATCATGAAACGATATAAAGATTAACGTTTATTATGCATTGAAACGATATAAAGATTAACGTTTATTATATCATGAAACGATATAAAGATTAACGTTTATTATATCATGAAACGATATAAAGATTAACGTTTATGATACCATGAAGAACTATAAAGATTAAAATTTAGGATATCATGGAGGGCTATAAAGATTAACGTTTAGGATACCATGAAACGCTATAGAGTTTAAAGTTTAGGATATCACGAAGAACTATAACGATTAACATTTAGGATACCATGAAGAACTATAAAGATTAATGTTTAGGATACCACGAAGAACTATAAAGATTAACGTTTAGGATACCATGAAGAACTATACAGATTAATGTTTAGAATAACATGAAACGTTTTAGAGATTAAAGTTTATGATATCACGAAGAACTATAAAGATTAACGTTTAGGATACCATAAAGAACCAGAAAGATTAACATTTAGGATACCATGAAACGCTATAGAGATTAAAGTTTAAGATATCATGAAGAACTATAAAGATTAATGTTTACGATACCATGAAGAACTATAAAGAATAATGTTTATTATACCATGAAGAACTATAAAGATTAATGTTTAGGGTACCATGATGAACTATACAGATTAATGTTAAGGATACCATGAAACGCTATAAAGATTAACGTTTAGGATACCATGAGGATATATAAAGATTAATGTTTAGGATACCATGAAGAACTATAAAGATTAACGTTTATAACACCATGATGAACTATAATTGTGAACGTTTAGGATACAATGAAGAACTATAAAGATTAACGAGCGGGCAATATTATAAAGATTAACACTGGCAAAATACGGGGAAAGGGAGAACGCGGACAACAAAGAGAGAAGAGGCTAGATAGTGTCACGGCGTTGAAAACAATCAACAACAGAATTTATATGATATGATGTGGATAAAAAAAATTCTGGAAGGACATGATCGTCTACACCAACCGGTACGGCACATGATGATGATGACTAATACTGTCGATTTACCTCACTATGTGGCTACCTTAGACACTGTGCACCTGTAATCTTGTATACATGTTGTCTCACCCGCTATCGAAGTCAGATTTTCTAAAAAATTTTAAGACTAATGAAGATTTAAA
This sequence comes from Megaustenia siamemsis, assembly GCA_032433765.1. Lineage (NCBI taxonomy): Eukaryota > Metazoa > Mollusca > Gastropoda > Stylommatophora > Ariophantidae > Megaustenia > Megaustenia siamemsis. Next base: position 711,337 of record JAVIAB010000091.1, on the reverse strand, counting down.
ACAAAATTTGAACAGAAGTACGTTCATTGCGTGAGATACAAAAGAAATGTGTCGGCAGAGTATGTGGTGGTTAATTATTGTGATAGGCCTGCCTGACGTATCTCTCTGCGGATCTATATAATTTGGTTGAGGGTGCTTGCATAATACGGTTGTTGTTCGTGAGTGTTAGTGGACAATACGTGTGAGTTTACACATCTACCTCTACCTTTCAAACTTCTGTGCAGTATAGGTCTTCAACAAACACTTTCAGCTCCCTGTGGAGTATAGGTCTTCAACAAACACTTTCAGCTCCCCGTGGAGTATAGGTCTACAACAAACACTTTCAGCTACTTGTGGAGTGTAGGTCTTCAACAAAAACATTCAGCTCCCGTGGAGTATAGGTCTACAACAAACACTTTCAGCTACTTGTGGAGTGTAGGTCTTCAACAAACACTTTCAGCTCCCCGTGGAGTATAGGTCTACAACAAACACTTTTAGCTACTTGTGGAGTGTAGGTCTTCAACAAAAACATTCAGCTCCCCGTGGAGTATAGGTCTACAACAAACACTTTCAGCTACTTGTGGAGTATAGGTCTTTAACAAAAACTTTCAGCTCCCCATGGAGTACAGGTCTTCAACAAACACTTTCAACTCAGTGTGGAGTACAGGTCTTCAACAAACACTTTCAACTCTGTGTGGAGCTTAGGACCTCATCAAACACTTTCAACTCTCTGAGGAGCATAGGACCTCAACAAACACTTTTAACTCTCTGTGAAGCATAGGTCTTCAAGAAACACTTTCAACTCTCTGAGGAGCATAGGACTTTCAGCAAATACTGTTAAATCTCTGAGGAGCATAGGACCTCAACAAAACGTTCAGCTCTCTGAGGAGCATAGGACTTTTAGCAAACACTTTCAGCTCTGATGAGCATAGGTCTTCAACAAACACTATCAACTGTTTGTGAAGCGTAGGACTTCAACAAACACTTTCAAGGAAGTGACTGTGTACTCTCTATTCGAAGAAGGTCGTTCGGAATCGTCGCCTGTGCGCTGGCAAGTGTTGCATGGTTTAAGTCCTTATCAAAAGAATTTGACACCGCGCTTTGGCTGGTGCTGTGACATAAGTGGAGCGGGTATGAGTAATTCCCGACTGCAGTGATTATTGATTCCATGACTAGAACAGAACAATTAGGTTAGAATGTTTTTTATTTAATGTTTCTATCATGAGTGGCCTGAACACCTCGTGGCGACAGCATTTGACATGCGGTTTTATTCTCCAGTCATAGAATTCCCTATAAAGGTAAAGTAAATGCAAGTTCCCTCCCCTGCGTTATAGACCTTATGGGTAATAAGGCGTTGGTGACCATATATTTCCATTCATGAGGCACATTTTTGATTGGCGTGGTCGGTATCACGCCAGACCGTCTTTATTTCCCAGAAAAAATCTCTGGTACCCTTTGTTTAGTGACTGGGTGAACCCTGGAGCCTTGTCGGTCTGAAAAAAAAAATCTTCGCAAATTCTTGGAATTTAGTCTGTCCCCTTTGATTCTTGGGAGCCGCGATAGCTCAGCGGTTAGTGAACTGGACTACTAAGAGCAAGAGGTCGGGGTCGATCCTGAGCGACGGCTGCCGGGTTCACCCAGCCTTAATTGGGTACCGAATTTTTTTATGGGAATGTATATCGGCACGGGCGTAATACCGACCGCATTACCCCAAAAATAATGTGCCGAAGTGTGTAAAAATTATGGTCACTAACACCATATTCCCTATACGCCACTTGGCGTGACGGGGCTCCTTACTTACTTTTTACCTATATCTCTTACCCCCACTCTACGACAGCTCTATCTACTCTCAGGTACCCGATATTCTTCTAGTCGGTTCCTTGAACTTTGTGTATGCACACGGACCTGTTTTCGGAAAACTCCTGTTACTGCGTGCTGTGTGTGGACACATAACCCGTACGCACTAAGATTCTCACACATCAGATTATACAGAGAAGTCTTTATTTTCAATTTTCCTTTCATTTCTTTTTCTCGTTTTGATTCTATGTATATATATATATATATATTTTATTTATTTTTTTTTTTAATTTAAGTACATATTTGTGTGTGTGTGTGTTGTATGTTTGTTCCTGCTGAAGGCTTATTGAGCCAAAACGTCGTTCTGATTTGTGTAGTCCTCTTGTTACGTGAGGCTATTCTGTTTTCTTTTACTATTCTTGTTTCTATATCTAAATATAATAAATGTTTTAATTTTAATTGTGACAGTCCATTGGCAAACCGGGAAACTAGGATGAATTTCGTATTTATACTGTAACGATGATAGTAGTATCTGTTGCCTTCCATTAAATGAAATAAAGTGATCAATAATAAATCAATTATAAATAATGCTTGCATATTTTGCGTTCACCCGATGACTAACAGAATACTCCTCTTCATCATCCGCCCTTAAAATTATGTTAACTTGTTCCGTAAAGTTTCGACGCACAGTGATCACTTTCAATTTGATTAGTGTGAACCGTCATTAAGGCATATTCGTTTCTTACATGCCTTGTATCAACTTGGTATTGGTGAAATCTAATTCCTTGTTCAATTATCTAAAATTTCGTATATAATATGTTATAAGTTTAATAGATATAAATATGTAGATTGATTCTTAAATGCATGAAAAATGTTGTCTCTGAAATTTTTTCTATCTTCTTCTCCTCCTCTTTCCTTCACTCATCTGCCTTTCAGCGTCGAGGGGAGATATAATTTGCGGTCTTTTGCTCTTCTGTTCGCCTCTGCTGCTATTATGTTTCCTTGTGCTTCTAATATTCCATCGACCCATCGTTTTCGTGGTCGACCCTTGGGTCTGGTGTTCTCACAACGTTTGTTTAAGGCTCGTTGTGTTGTATTTTGTTCTTTCTGCCTTGTCACGTGGCCAAACCATTTTATATGTTGTTTCCTTATGTATTCTATGGCGGGGGTTATTCCTAGCTTTTTTCTCAGTTCTACATTTCTGATCTTATCTCTCAGACTGTTTCCTGTCATTCGTCTACCACATTTCATCTCAGTAAAGGTTATTTTCTTATTGTTCTTGCATCTAGGGTCCAGGTCTGGCATTGGTAGCACAACGTTGGGATGAAGATTGTATTGCATAGTGCTCGTTTTGCCTCCAGAGTTATTTCCTTGTTGGACAATAGTGGTGATAGCTGTCCAATGATTTGACAAGCTTTGTTGCATCTTGATTCTATCTCTGCTGTTTGAGAATTATCGTTTGACATTAGATTTCCTAGGTATTTGAATTCCTCTATTTGTTTTAGTTGCCTGCCTTCTATAGTTATGTTGATGTTCTGTTTATTTTTGGCGACATTCACGACTTCTGTTTTGTTGATGTTGATTTTCATGTATTTCGTGGTGGGAAACATCAGTCGGGCTAAACTCCCATCGTGTGTTTTTCTTAAGTTAAGCCTTTAACTTACGACTGACTAAGTAGGTCGGCAAGGGATAAATGTTTTATGCTCAGAAAAATACATAGAAGATGGAGATTTCTTCTATCGCGTTGATAAAAATATTCTGTACGGGGAGAGTTAAGTGGCGTGTAAACGTTGTGTTGTGGTTTGCAGTAGAACTGATATTTGCGCGTTTCGGCCCAACACATCCGACTTAAGCTTGTTATATTTCAGTACCGCGTTGTCTTCCCTCTTCGATCTCTACTCGCTTGGCCATACTAGACAGGTTATTCTGTTTCTGGAGGCACCACGGAGAGATGGAGCAGGATCTGGATGCATCTGGTTCACATATCCTTACACAAGCAATCAGCTATGGGTCGCTGAGCACTACCAAATCTGCTGCTGTCAGGCGCCTTTGTCTCGTTTTATAAATATTAAATTAAAGACAAAGAAATTTGACAATTTAAACCATCAATGACCCACGCTTTACAACTCAAAACGTTTCTTGTCGTAAGCGTATCGGAAATGGTTGACAACAGTACAAGACAGACAGCATTGTCCGGATAAGAGCTAACAAGGAAATCACAAAATCGACAGACCAGTCATTAATCTTAGATTTCGCCGTTGCAAATATGGAAAATCAAAATTAGAAAATGATGAAACTCTGTCCTGTTTTTTTTTTATGTTTACAAAAACAGCAGCTGAAACAAAAATCTCTGACGGATTTTCTGTGCTGAAATGTATTTCCATTTACGGATGTTCCTAAATTATTGTTCTTTGTTTTCAGGGGAGGTAAATATGAAATAATGTCGTTTGAGTTTAACATAGCAGTTCTATGTGGCTTCTTAATGAGAATATAATGGATTACACACATAGAGCTCTTGCGAAACATCAGCCCTACTGTAGAGTTACAGAAGAAAATAAAAGCTATGAAGATGGTAACGATTTTGGGAATCTCTTACTTAGATCGTATCACAAATAAAAACGTTCTCAAAAAGATACAAGAATTCGGAGTACATGATGATCTTTTGACTACCGCGAGGAGACGCAAATTGAAATGGTTTGGACAGGTATCTCGATCGTCTGGCCTAGTAAAGACAGTTCTGCAAGGAACTGTGAGGAGAGGAAGGAGTGGTAGACGGAGAAAGAGAGGGGAAGATAATTTACAAGAGTGAGCAAGCCTAGAATTTTCTAGAATTCAACGAATGACTGAAGTTAAAGAGAAATAGAGAAGGGTGATGAAGTCTGTCAGTGAGGTCTGTCAGTGGTGTCTGTTAGTGGTGTCTGTCAGTGGTGTCTGTCAGTGGTGTCTGTCAGTAAAGTCTGTCAGTGGTGTCTGTCAATAAAGTCTGTCAGTGGTGTTTGTCAGTGGTGTCTGTCAGTGGTGTCTGTCAGTGGTGTCTGTCAGTGGTGTCTGTCAATAAAGTCTGTCAGTGGTGTCTGTCAATAAAGTATGTCAGTGGTGTCTGTCAATAAAGTCTGTCAGTGGTGTCTGTCAATCAAGTCTGTCAGTGGTGTCTGTCAATAAAGTCTGTCAGTGGTGTCTGTCAATAAAGTCTGTCAGTGAAGTCTGTCAGTGTCTGTCAATAAAGTCTGTCAGTGGTGTCTGTCAATAAAGTCAGTCAGTGAAGTCTGTCAGTGAAGTCTGTCAGCGAAGTCTGTCAGTGGTGTCTGTCAATGGTGTCTGTCAATAAAGTCTGTCAATAAAGTCTGTCAATGGTGCCTGTCAATAAAGTCAGTCAGTGAAGTCTGTCAGCGAAGTCTGTCAGCGAAGTCTGTCAGTAAAGTCCGTCAGTGGTGTCTGTCAGTGGTGTCTGTCAATAAAATCTGTCAGTGGTGTCTGTTAATAAAGTCTGTCAGTGGTGTCTGTCAATAAAGTCTGTCAATGGTGTCTGTCAATAAAGTATATCAGTGGTGTCTGTCAATAAAGTCTGTCAGTGGTGTCTGTCAATAAAGTCAGTCAGTGAAGTCTGTCAGTGAAGTCTGTCAGCGAAGTCTGTCAGCAAATTCCGTCAGTGGTGTCTGTCAGTGGTGTCTGTCAATGGTGTTTGTCAGTGGTGTCTGTCAGTGGTGTCTGTCAGTGGTGTCTGTCAGTGGTGTCTGTCAGTGGTGTCTGTCAGCGAAATCTGTAAGCAAAGTCCATCAGGGGTGTCTGTCAGTGGTGTCTGTCAGTGGTGTCTGTCAGTGATGCCTGTCAGTGGTGTCTGTCAGTGGTGTCTGTCAGTGGTGCCTGTCAGTGGTGTTTGTCAGCAAAGTCCGTCAGTGGTGTCTGTCAGTGGTGTCTGCCAGTGGTGTTTGTCAGTGGTGTCTGTCAGTGAAGTCTGTCAGTGGTGTCTGTCAGTGAAGTCTGTCAGCGAAGTCTGTCAGTGGTGTCTGTCAGTGGTGTCTGTCAGTGGTGTCTGTCAGCAAAGTCCGTCAGTGGTGTCTGTCAGTGGTGTCTGCCAGTGGTGTTTGTCAGCAAAGTCCGTCAGTGGTGTCTGTCAGTGGTGTCTGTCAGTGTGTCTGTCAGTGGTGTCTGTCAGTGGTGTGTGTCAGCAAAGTCCGTCAGTGGTGTCTGTCAGTGGTGTCTGTCAGTGGTGTCTGTCAGTGGTGTCTGTCAGCAAAGTCCGTCAGTGATGCCTGTCAGTGGTGTCTGTCAGTGGTGTCTGTCAGTGGTGTCTACCAGCAAAGTCCGTCAGTGGTGTCTGTCAGTGGTGTCTGTCAGTGGTGTCTGTCAGTGAAGTCTGTCAGTGGTGTCTGTCAGTGGTGTATGTCAGTGAAGTCTGTCAGCAAAGTCCGTCAATGGTGTCTGTCAGTTGTGTCTGTCAGTGGTGTCTGTCAGCAAAGTCCGTCAGTGGTGTCTGTCAGTGGTGTCTGTCAGTGGTGTCTGTCAGTGGTGTTTGTCAGCAAAGTCCGTCAGTGGTGTCTGTCAGTGGTGTCTCGTCCGCGGTGTCTGTCAGTGGTGTCTGTCAGTGGTGTCTGCAGCAAAGTCCGTCAGTGGTGTCTGTCAGTGAAGTCTGTCAGTGAAGCCTCTCAGTGGTGTCTGTTAGTAAAGTCTGTCCATGAAGTCTATCAGTGAAGACTGACAGCGAAGTCTTTCAGGAAAGTCTGTTAGTGGTGCCTCAAAGGAGTATTATGGGACAAAGCTAAAGCAGAAGAAGAAGAAGTAGAAGAAGAATAAGTAGAAGTAGAAGAAGAAATAGAAGAAGTAGAAGTAGCAGAAGAAGAAGAAGAAGAAGTAGAAGAGGAAGAAGAAGTAGAAGTAGAAGAGGAAGAAGAAGAAGTAGAAGAAGTAGAAGAGGAAGAAGAAGTAGAAGTAGAAGAGGAAGAAGAAGAAGTAGAAGAAGTAGAAGTAGCAGAAGAATAAGTAGAAGTAGAAGAGGAAATAGAAGAAGTAGAAGTAGCAGAAGAAGAAGAAGAAGAAGTAGAAGAGGAAGAAGAAGTAGAAGTAGAAGAGGAAGAAGAAGAAGTAGAAGAAGAAGTAGAAGAAGAAAAGAAGAAGTAGCAGAAGAAGAAGAAGTAGAAGAAGAAGAAGAAGAAGAAGTAGAAGAAGAAGAAGTAGAAGAGGAAGAAGAAGAAGAAAAGAAGAAGTAGCAGAAGAAGAAGAAGTAGAAGAAGAAGAAGTAGCAGAAGAAGAAGAAGTAGAAGAAGAAGTAGAAGAAGAAAAGAAGAAGTAGCAGAAGAAGAAGAAGTAGAAGAAGAAGAAGAAGTAGAAGAAGAAGTAGAAGAAGAAGTAGAAGAGGAAGAAGAAGAAGTAGAAGAAGAAGAAGTAGCAGAAGAAGAAGAAGAAGAAGTAGAAGAAGAAGAAGAAGAAGTAGAAGAAGAAGTAGAAGAAGAAAAGAAGAAGTAGCAGAAGAAGAAGAAGTAGAAGAAGAAGAAGTAGCAGAAGAAGAAGAAGTAGAAGAAGAAGAAGTAGAAGAAGAAGTAGAAGAAGAAAAGAAGAAGTAGCAGAAGAAGAAGAAGTAGAAGAAGAAGAAGTAGAAGAAGAAGAAGTAGAAGAAGAAGTAGAAGA